>JAYMSL010000006.1:0-99215 GCA_036897195.1 Plantago coronopus
TGTGATTCATCATCGAATCGATTTTCAGGGCTTTTTTCACTAAAAAAAAGGAGGCCATTTTCATACGTGAAAAATGCAAGGAAAAGACCTGCCGCTTGTGATTGTACATTTCAAAGATTGGAGAGGCCCTTTCATTCGTCAATTGTGTAATCCTTCGAAAAAGACAGAAAGAAAACAAGAGGAAACAAAGAAAAAAGAAGAGGAAACAAAGAGAAAAGAGAGAGAGAAAAGCGGGAAAAGAAAAAGAAGAGAGAAAGAGAGGAACAGAAGAGAGAAAGATCCACGGAAAAGAATCCACGAATTCCAGAAAGAGAGTCCGGAAAAATGGATGAACCATAGTGACTTAGAAAGAAGAGAGTTCCACCCTGCACAGAACAAATAGAGGCGAACGACTCACAATCTGACTGCTACTCGAAAACAGAAAAACAAAGACAAACAGAGAACAAAAAAAGAGAGACAAAGAACAAACAGACAACAAAAAAAGAGAATCAAAGAAAAAACAAAAAAACAGAAAACAAAGAGACAAAGAACAAACAAGCAAACAAGTACGCGACTGACAAGCAAAGAAACCTACGAAGGAAGAACCACTCACAAGGGTCACAACTACAAGAAGTCAGTCTAGAAACAAGTAGTTCATTGAAGCAAGCAAGTAAGTGAAAGATCTAAGAATAGAAGTCAGTTAGAGAAGCAAGTAGTGAAGCAAATGAAAGAAGAATAGAATAGAAAGAAGTCTTTAAGCAAGTGGAAGAATAGAAAAAGAGTAGTCAATTAGAGAACCAAGTCTTTCGTAAGTCGAAAAAGAGAAGTCAGTAGTGAAGCAAGTAGAAGAAGAGAAAAAGAGTAGTCAGTTAGAGAACCAAGGAGTGAAGCAAGTCAGTCGAAGTAGTGAAGCAAGCAAGTCAGTCGAAGAATAGAAGCAAGTAGTGAAAAAAGCAAGTCAGTCGAAGAATACAAGTCAGTAGTGAAGCAAGTGGAAGAAGAGAAAAAGAGTAGTAAGCAAGAAGAGAAGTCAAGAAGAGAAGTCCGGAAGAGAAGTCAAGAAGAGAAGTCAAGAAGAGAAGTCAAGAAGAGAAGTGAAGAAGGCAGGAAATTAGGCCAAGAGAGAAGAATCAAAGGAAAGAAGTTAGGAAAAAAACAATCCCAAAAGCTACAACAACGAATTCTTACTCCACTCACTTTGACAAAAGAATCAGGAAACAAAGAGAAAAAAACACAAGCAAGGAATCCGAAGGCATCAGAAAAAAACACAAGCAAGGAAGACAAAGAGAAAAAAGAGGAGAAGAGAGAGAGAAGAATGCAAAGAAGAGAGAGAGAAGAGAGAGAATGGAAAGAAGAGAGACAAAGAGAGAGAGACAAAGAGAGCGAAGAAAAACAACAAAGAAGAGAGAGAAGAAAGAAGACAAAGAAAGAGAGAAAAAAAGAAAGAGTTTCCAGAGGAAAAAAGAAAGAAAAAGAAAGAGAGAAGAGTTTCCAGAAGAAGAGAAAAAAGAAAAAGAAGAAGTCAGAAAAGAGGAGAAATAGGAAGAAGAAGAAGAGAGAAAAGACAGAAAAAAGAGAGAAAGGAAAGAAGAGAAAGAAGAGAACAGACAGAGAAAACAACAAAAAAGAAAGAGAGACTTCCCATCTCTCCCTGGAAAAGAGACATAGGAAAGAGAGAAAGAGGGAAAAGAGAGAAAGAAGGAGAAAGAAAGAAAACAAAGAAAGATGGAAAAGAGAGAAAGGAAAAAAGAGAGAGATGAAAGAAGGCAAAGAAAGAGACCAAACAAACAAATGAAAAATGAAAGCATAAAAACACAAGAAAAAAGAGATTGTGATTCCGCATTTAGGAGATTGGAAGGGCGTTCAAACACTAGAGGAGGTCCACTTGATACGTAAAAAAAGCCAGGAAAATGTCCCTTGTGATTCTACATCAATGAGATTTCAGAGGCCTTTTCATTCGTCAATTGTGAAATCCATAAACAAAGAGAAGAGAGGAAAGAGGAAAAAGAGAGGAAGAAAGAGAAAAAGAGAACAAGAAGAAAGAAAACAAAAAGAGAACAAGAAGAAAGAAAACAAAAAGAGAACAAGAAGAAAGAGAAAAAGAGAACAAGAAGAAAGAGAAAAAGAGAACAAGAAGAAAGAAAACAAAAAGAGAGAAAGACAAAAGACAGAAGAGAGAAAACGATTCCAGGGAAAAAGACATCCACTCGATTTTAGACACATACAAAACGCAAACCTTTCCGAACGACTCCTACAAAGGAAAAAGCACTTGGAGTTCTTTGACAGTCATAGAAAACGCAAAGTTCTGATTTTGGAACTGCTCCTACGAAGGTGTAGAAGGACCGAGGCCGAGAGGCCGACGGATCTGCAAGACGAGATCGACCGATCGAAGGTTCGGACCGAGGCCGAAAGGCCGACGGATCTGCAAGACGAGATCGACAGATCGAAGGTTCGGACCGAGGCCGTTAGGCCGAAGGTGTAGAAGGACCGAGATCGACAGATCGAAGGTTCGGACCGAGGCCGTTAGGCCGAAGGGAAAACACTTGACTCACTTTGACAGTCATAGAAAACGCAAAGTTCCCATTTTGGAACTCCTCAAAGGGAAAAAGAACTTTCGAACTTTGACAAGAAGAGAAAGGGAACAAGAAGAGAAATGGTACAATAAGAGAAAGGGAACTTTGACAAGAAGAGAAAGAGAACTTTCACGATTAGAGATCTTTCCAAGAGAAAGAGATCTTTCCAAGAAAAAGAGACAAAAACCAGAGAAGAAAGAGAGAGAAAGAGATCTTTCCAAGAGAAAGAAAAGGTTCGGAAAGAACGAGGACGAGAGGCCCAAGCAAAGAAAGAGAGAAAGAGAGAGAAAGAGTGCTAACAAGAGAAACACAGAAAGAGTGCTAAAGAAAGAGAGACAAAGAGAGAGGAAAAAACAAGAAGAAGAAAAAGACAAGAGTTCCCAAGAAAAAGACAGAAAAAGAGACAGAGAAAAAAATTTCCTAGTTACGAGGAAAGAAAGAGACAAAGAAAGAGAGAGAAAGAGAGAGAAAGACAAAGAAAGACAGAGAAAGAGACAAAAACCAGAGAAGAAAGAGAGAGAAAGAGACAGAAGAAAGACAAAGAGAAAGACAAAGAGAGAGAGCAAGGACAAAGAAAGACAAAGAGAGAGAGCAAGGACAAAGAAAGACAAAGAGAGACAGAGAAGGAGAGAGAAAAACAAAGAGAGACAGACAGAGAAAGAGAGGAAAAGATCGAACCCAACTATACAGATTTTCAAGACAGACGATACAAAAAACAAACAGAGAAGAATGCGAGAAATGACTGAAAATCAAAGACAAATCCCGACTTTTTTAATGCAATTTCAAAAAAACATATATAAATAATTCCCAAATTCCAAAAAAACAAAGGAAAAAAGAAAGAAGAGAGAAAAGAACAAAAAGAAAACAAGAGAAAGAAAGAGAATCAGAAAGTAAGAGAATCAGAAAGTAAGTAAGACAAGCAAAAAGAAGAAACATACCAAGCAAGAAAAGAGAGAAGGAGAGAAAAGAAGAAAGAGAGACAAAGAAAGAGTTCGAAAAAGGAAAAGAAAGAATCAGAGTTCGAAAAAGGAAAAGAAAGAATCAGAGAGAAGGAGAGAAGAAAAAGGAAAAGAAAGAAGAGAGAAGAGAGAACAAACCAGAGAAAAAAGAAAGAGGAAAAGGAGAGCAGGAGAGCCAAGAACAAGAGAAGGAGAAAGGAAGAACAAGAAAGAGAAAAAGGAAAAGGAAAGAATCAGACAGAAGAGAGAGAGAAAAGAAAGAAGGAAAGAGAAAAAGAAGAAAAGAGAAAAGAGAGAAGATGACACAGAGAAGAAGAAGAAGAAGAAGAGAGAGAGAAGATGACACAGAGAAGAAGAGAGAGACACAGAGAAAAAGAAAGCAGAAAAACAAGTAGAGAGAAAAAAGAAAAGAACAAGAGGAGAAAGACAAAGACAAAAGAGAGATCCAAGAAGAAAACCAGAGAGAATCAAAGAGAATCAGAGAAGAAAGAAGGTTCCCAAGGACCGAGATCGCCAGATCGAAGGTGTAGAAGGAGCGAGACCAAGGGGTCGAAGGTTCCAAAGGACCGAGATCGACAGATCGAAGGTGTAGAAGGAGCGAGACCATTAGGTCGAAGGAAGAGAGAACAAAAGAAAAGAAAAGAGAGGAAAGAACAAACAAAAGAGACAGAGAGAAGAGAAAGAAAAGAAAAGAAGAAGGGGAATAAGAAAGAAGAGAAAGAAGAGAAAAGAGGAGAGAGAAAAAGAGAGAAGAACGAAAAGAAAGAGAACGAAAGAAACCAAGCAAACAAAGACAAAATTCCTATACGAAAAACAAAGAAATGCAAAATACACGTAGAAAAATGCAAAGAAAGAAGACCTTGCTGATGATTCATCATTGAGAGGAGTTTCCGTGCTTTTTTTCACTACAAAAAAGATGGCACTTTTTTACGGGAAAAATGCACGAGAAAGAAGAGCCGCTTGTGATTCTACCTTGATGATCATTTAAGTGCGTTAAAACACTAGAAAAAGAAGGGCATTTTTATATGGCAAAAACAAAAGAGAAACAGAGGTCCCTTGCGATTGGACATTTCAAAGATTCTAGCGACCTTTTTAGCCTCTTTTTTCCAACCCGTACAAAAAGGGAAGAGACAGAGAAAAAGAAGAAGAAGAGAAAACAAGAGAGACAACAAGAAAAAGAAGAACAAGAGAAAACAAGAGAAAGAAATCCCAAAAAGAAGAAAAACAAGAGATTCCCATTTCATTTCTCTACTACAGTCTAGAAATTTCATTCTTTTTGTTGTCGTCCATTTCTCATTCAAAAAACAACCCCTCAAAGAGACAAAACAAGATCGAAATTCATAACTTTTTCGTTGTCGTACTCTCTGCCATCTAGCAATCTCTGCCATCTAGCAATCTCTTTTCTTACTTCTAGCAATCTCTTTTCTTACTTCTTTGGTTGTCGTCCATTCACTTCAAAAACAAGTACTTTTTGTTGTCGTCCAATTTTCAGCAAAAGAGGAAAAACAAAAGAACGAAAACAAGATCGCGTTGTCGTCTATTTCTAGAAAAACAAGAGAGAAATTCTTACTTTTTTTGTTGTCGTCTATTTCTCAAACGAAGGAAGAAAAACAAGATCGAAAAAAGAAATTTGATTGTCGTCCCGAAACAGTAAAAACAAGAGAAAGAAAAGAAGAGAAAGTTGTCGTCTATTTTTCATCAGAAAGAGACAAAACAAAAGGAAAAACCAGATTGAAATTCTTACTTTTTTTGTTGTCGTTTTTTCATAAGAAAAAGACAAAACAAGAGCGAAAACAAGAGAGAAAAGGGTAGATTTTGTTGTCGTCCATTTCTAGAAAAACAAGAGAGAAAAAAGAACATTTGTCGTACATTTCTCAGAGGAAAAAGACAAAACAAGAGAGAAAACTAGAAATGCAAAAGAACATTTTGTTGTCGTACATTTAGGAGGCAAAGAATGACTCCCAAACAGAAAAAGAGAAAAAGCAAACAAAAAAAGAAGAAAAGAAAAAAGAGAAGAAACAAATAAAACACAAGAAAAAGAGAAAAAGAAGGCTCCACCAATAGTATAGAACAGAAAACACGAGAATGCACGCGCCAACCCATTGCGTATATAATGAAGAATCAAATCTGCCCGGCGAAGAGCGAAAGAAAGCAACAAAAAAGAAAAGAAAAGAAGCAGAAAAAGAAACAAGACCAAAGAAGAAGCAAAAGAACAAGAAAAAAGCAGAACAAGAAGAATAGCCTATAGAAAGACAGAAAAGACCAGAATCCACTCACGAAACCTTTCGTATAGAAAGGACGGCGCGAGACCAAGAAAGCGAGAGTCCTGGAAATCCCTAAGTCCTTCTTACCAAAACCTGTACAACAAAAAACAAGGACAAAAAGCAAAACAGAAAGCGCAAGGCTATTGCGTATAGAAACATTGCGTATAGAAACAAAAAACAAGCACAAGGCTATTGCGTATAGAAACAAAAAACAAGGACTAGGCTATTGCGTATAGAAACAAAAAAGAGAGGCAAACCTGACACACAAGCAAAAAAAAACAGAAACAACAAGCAAACTCTTTCCAGCTCTCTCTCGAGCCAGCCTATGAAAACACAAACTAAAAAACACAAAACAAAGACCAAAGAAAGACAACTATCGACAGAACAAAGAAACAGAGAACAAAGACAAACAAGCAGTAAGAACAAAGAGACAGAGAACAAAGACAGACAAAGATAGAAAAAGAGACAGAGAACAAAGACAACTATCGAAAAAAAGACAGAGAACAAAGACAAACAAAGACAGAACAAAGAAACAGAGAAACAGAGACAGACAAAGATAGAAAAAGAGACAGAGAACAAAGACAAACAAAGACAGAACAAAGAAACAGAGAAACAGAGACAGACAAAGATAGAAAAAGAGACAGAGAACAAAGACAACTATAGACAGAACAAAGAAACAGAGAACAAAGACAAACAAGCAAACAACTTAGCCACTCACTGACAAAACAAAACCAATGAAAAAACAGGCAACGAAAACTATAACAAGAAAAGAAAGTAGAGAAAGAAGAGAGAGAAGATAAGGAAAGAAAACAGAAAGAAGTAGAACAGAACAGAATGACTACAAAACAACTCCCGCAGTCGGAATCTACTCCTGGAAATACAACACACAAAAGCATAAGCAGAGAATCCAAAGAAAAGAAAATAGAAAGAAGAATGGAAAAGAATGGAAGAAAGAAAGAGAGAGAAGAGGAGAGAAACGAAGAATGGAAAGAAGAAAGAAAGAGAAGAGAGCAAGAATCAGAGAATAGAGCAGAAAAAACAAAACAAGAGGAGAAAAAGAAGACAAGAAGCAGAAAGAAAGAGAGAGAAGAAATCGAAAAGAGAAAGGAAAGAGTAAGAAAAAAGAATAAGAGAAGAGAGAAAGAAGACAAGAATCAGAGAAGAAAATAGAAAGACAAAAGAGAGAAAGAGGAAAGAAAAAGAGAATAGAAAAAGACAAACAATAAAAACAAGCATAAAAAGAACAAGAAAGAAAGCGATTGCCGGCGGGCACAGAAAAGATGGAGTCAATCAGCAGTCCTCTCTCTCCTGTCAAACTCAAAGGACAAAAACAAAGAAAGAGAAAGAAAGGACCCTTAGGAAGATGCATGACGAAAGATTCCGTCGTCATAGACTCGAAAAAGAAAGAAGAAAGGCGCTTCTAGAAAGAAAGAGGGAAAAGAAAGCCCAGAAAAGAAAGCCCAGAAAAGAAAGCCAAGAAAGCAGGTAGAAAAGAGAGAGAGGAAAAAAGAAGAAAGAGGAAAAGAGAGAGAGGAAAAAAGAACAAAATAGAAAGAGTAAAAAAGAAGAGAAAGCGGAAAAAAAAGAGAGAGAAAGGAAAAAAAAAAGAGAAAGCGGAAAAAAAGAGACAAGAGAGCAGAATAAGAACAGAGAAAAGAAAAAGAGAAGAAAGAAAAACAAGAGAAAGAAAAACAAGAGAAAGAAGAAAGAAGAACAGGAAGAAAGAGAAGAGAAAGAAGACAGGCAGAAAAAGAAGAAAGAGAGAGGAAAGAGAAGACAAAGAGAAAACGAGGAGAAAAAGCAAGAGAAAAAGGAGAAGAGCAGGAAAAAGAAAAGCAAGAGAAAGAAGAAGAAGAAAAAGAGGAACAAGAAAAAATAGGAAGGAAAAGAGAAGGGAAAAAAGAAAAGAACAAAAAGAAGGAGAAAAGCAAAGAAGAGATGAAAGAAAAAACAAAGAGAAAGAAACAAAAAGAAAGAAACAAAAAGAACAAACAACAAGAGAAAAGAGAGAGAAGAAGAAAAAAAAGCAAGAACTTAAGGAAAAAGGTTCCAAACGAAGCCCAGAAAAAGAAAGTTCCAGAAGAACGAAAGCAAGAGAAAGAAGAGATAAAGAAGAGAAAAGGCGAAAAAGTAAGAAAAGAAAGAGAGAAAAAGAAAGAAAACCATACCAAAAACACGAAGAAGAAAAAAAGAGAAAACAAAAAAGAATCCGAAACAGAAAGAGAAAAACAACAAAAGAAAAGATCCAAAAGAAAAAAAAGTTCCTAATGAACAAGGACCAAAAACGAGAAAAAAGAAAAATAGGAAAAAAAGAGTGGAGAAAGAAAAATAAGAGAAAAGAAGAGAGGAGAAAAAAACAAGAATCCAAAGAAAGAACAAGAAAAAACAAAGAATCTGTGAATAGAGTATAGATCATCAATAAATTTTCCTATTACTAATCATAATAAAGCCTTATTTTACTTGGAATGGACTAGCCAAAGTAAAAGTGAACCAAGCAGTCGAAGAAAGAAAGTAGCTCAGTCACAAATACTTGCATCCACAAAAGAATCCATTAAGAAGAAAAAATAAGAAGAAAGAAGAGTACCCATCCAAAAGATAACAGAAAACGAGAAGTCTCGATCCAATCCTTGCCCTCCTCTTCTTTAAACCGAAGCAAAAAACAATGCAAACAAAGAAAAATATAGAACAAACCGCAACAAGCAAAAAAGTACTTACAAACAAAGAAAGAAAACAAAACCTAATAAGGGGTCAAAGACAACTATAGAATACAAGTATAAAAAGTAGAAGAGAGAAAGAGAATAAAAGTGGAAGAGAGAATATATAGAATCGAAAGAAGTAATAAGACAAGAGATGATCACGGAATCCTTGCATAACAACTACCTTATTACTCTACTCCATTCTTCTTACTCTAACAACACAACAAAAGAAGCAGAGAAAAAAGCAAAGAGAACAGAAAGAAGAAATAAGAGGAAAAAAGAAAGAAACAGAAGGGTTCCAAGAAAAAAGAAAAGATAGAAGAGAGGAGACGGAGAAAAGACAGAATAGAAAAGAAAGAGAGAAGATTCATAGAGAAGAGGAGAGAAAAAGAAAAGAAAATAGAGAAGAAAGTGAAAAGAAGAAAGAAAGCAATAGAAAAGAGACAAACAAAGAAAAAACAGAAGAAAGCGGAAAAAGAACCAGAGAAAAAAACAAGAGAAGAAGAGAAAAAATTAGATCAATAAGAACGTAATAAAATAACAAGCATGAAAAATGGTTCCAAAAAACAAGAAAGAGGGAGAAAGAAAAACAACAACACAAAGAATAAATCCCCCAAAAAGAAGCAGAAAAAGAAAACAAAAAATAGAAAAGAGAGAGTCCGAAAAAGAAAAAAGAAGAAGAGAAAAGAACAAACAAGAGCAGAAGAGAGAGAGGAGAGAAAGAAAGAGCAAAAGAAAAAACAAAGAGCAAAAGACAGAAGAAAAAAGAATGAGAAAGAAGAAAGAGAAGAGACGAAAGAGAGAAAAAAATCCGAAGAAGGAGATGACGAAAAGAAGATAAAAGAAAAGAAGATGATAAATCATATGAAGAAGAATCAGAACATAAGAAAGAAACTTTCACAAAAAACGAGAGAAAGAAAGTTCCAGAACAAAGAAACTTCTGGTCCAACAAAGAAAGAAGCAATGCACGAGAAAAAAAGAAAGAGAACCAGAGAAAGAAAGAAAAACAAGAGGAAAAGCACAAGAAAAGAAAAAAAGGAATCCGAAAAAAGAAGAACAATCAGAAGCAGAAAGAAAATAAGACAGAAAGAAGACAGAAAAGAGAAGCACAAGAAGAAACAGAAAAGCAGAAAAGAAAGATCCCATAATAATCCATTGACAACTCCTGTAAAAATTGCTACAGTACTCATACACGATAACCAAACTCACCATATTAAAGTAAATGCTCATGTCCATCCCATTCAAAAAACCAACAAAGAGCAGAAAAGGATAAAAGAAAAATCAGAAAAACAAGAGCAGAATAAAGAAAATGAAGAGAAGAAAACACAGAAGAAACAAAGAAAAAAGAAGAAAAACAGAGAACAAGAAATGGGAGAGAAAACAAAAAGAGAAAGAAAGGAAACAGAAAAAATAGGAAGAGAGAAGAGAAAAAAAGAAAAGAGAGATAGGAAAAGGAGAAAGAACAAGAAAGAGGAAAAGAAGCGGAACAAGAAAACAAGAGAGGAGAAAAAGAAAAAAAACAAGAGAAACAAAAGAGAAAAGGAGAAACAAACATAGAAAAAGAAGGAAAGAAAAAAGAAGAACAAGAAAAAATCGATAGAATGAAAAAAAAGAGAAAAGAAAAAGAAGAGAGCAGAAAGAAAAACAAGAAGCAGAAAAAGAATCGGAATAAAAAGACAGAGAGAACAAGAAGAAAAACAAGAAAGAGAAGAATCAGAAATAAAGAAGGGAAAACAGAGGAAGAGAAAACCATTCTCCAACAACAAAAGAGAAAGAAGGAGAAAGAGAGCTGGAAAAGAACAAAGACAGAAGAAAAAGAAAAGAGGAGAGAGAAGAATAGAAAAGAGAAGCGAACAGCTCAATCAGAAAAAGAAAGGAAAGAAAGAACAAGTCCAAAATCGGGAGCAAGAGAAAGAACCAAAGAAGAGAGGAAGAGAAACAAGCACAGAAGAAAAGAAAGGAGAAAATAAAGAGAAAGACCAAGGAGAAAGAAGACAAAAATAGAAAAGAAGAAAAACAGAAGAACAAGAGAGAGAGAGGAAAAAGAAAAAGAGTTCTCAACAACAAAAAGAAGAAAATCAGAAAGAAAAGAGACAAAGAAAGAAAAAATAAGAGAAAAAAAAAGAAAAGGAGAGAGAGAAAATCAAAAACAAAGAAAAAGAAAAATAAGAGCATCAGATAAAAAAGAAGAAAGAAAATCAAAGAAAAAGAAAAAAAAGAGAGTCAGAGAAGAAGAGAGAACAAGAATCAGAAAAAAAACAAGAGAGAGAAGTGAAAAGGAGGAAAGATAGAAAAACAAGAGAGAGAAGTGAAAAGGAGGAAAGATAGAAAAAAGAAAAGAGAGAAAAAACAAAAAGAGAAAGAAAGACAGAGAATAAAGCAAGTATAAAAAAAGAAAAACAAGAGAGAGCAAATTCACTAGGAAAGCTAGGAGAAAAAAAGAAAGAGAGAAGACAAATAGACAAATAAATACCATATTGCAAAAAACCCGGACAAAAACAAAGCGGAGAAGAAGTGAAAAACAAGAATCCTCCAGAAACTCACTTTGTAGAAACTTCCAATTAGACCTGCTACCCCTGACACCCTTACACACGAAACAAAAAATAATAGAATTTCACGCAAAGTGATAGTGAAGCAAAGCGAAAAAAAGACATGGAACTTGCTTTGGAATTGCGCTAGAAAAAGACAAAAAGCAAAAAACGAGTCAGCACAAGAAATCGACCAAAGAATAAAGAAAGAAAAGAATAGAAAAGTAGGAAAACAGGAGTGCACGAAAAAAAAAAAAAAAGGAGAAAGAAAAGACAAAAAAAGGAAAAAAGAGGAGAAAAAAAGAATAAAGAAAGAGAAAAAGCAAAGGGAAGAAAAGACACAGAGTAAAAAGAAATAACAATAAGAATAAGAGAAAAAACAATAAGAAGAAAGAAGACAAAAAGAAAAGACAAAGAGAGAGACAGAAAAACAAAAAAAGAAAGAGAGTAGAGAATAATAAAGAGAAGGGAATAAAAAAGAAAACAAACAAGAAAGAAAAAAAGAGTTCTAAAGGGAAAGGTGCAAAAGGAAAGAACCAAAGAAAGAAGAGAAGAAGAGAGCTAGAGAAAAAAGAAGTTGAAAGCGAAAAAGAAAAACTAGAACAAGAAAAAAGAAGACAAAGAGTTCAAAAAAACAACGAAACCCGAAAATACCAGGAAATACAAGAACGAGAAAAAACAACAAGAAGAAACAAAGAAAGACAAAGAAGGAAAAAGAGAAGAAGAAAGAAAAAAGAGAGAAGAACAAAAAAAACCAGAGAGAAAGAAAAAAGGGTTCAAAAAAAAACAAGAAAGAAAGAAAGAGCCGGAGTAAAAGAGAAAGAAGAACAAAAAGTACCAATCCGAAAGAAAAACAATAAAAAGAGACAAAGAAAAACTGAGAAAAGAAACAAGAAGAAAAAACACAATAATTAAAACAAGAACTAATGACAAAACTCTGAGAAAAAATAAAGAAGAGAAAAAAGGGTTCTGAATCCACGAAGAAGAATGAAAACACTATAATCACAAGAAATATTTTCAAAAATCAAAGAAAGAGAACAGAACAAGAAGAAGAAGGAGAAAAACAGAAAAAACAAGAGATAAAAAGAGACAAAAAACAAGAGAAAAAACCAAAGAAAAAGAAAAAAAAGTTCAAAAAGAACGAGAAAGAGAACAAAAGAAAGAAGGGAAAAAATAACGAGAGACAGAAAAAAAAGAAGGTGAGGAAAGAAGATGAAGGAAAAACAAGAAATAGAGCACAAGGAAAAGAAAATCAGAACAAAAAAAATAAGAACACGGAAGAGAAAGAAAAGAAGAAAAACAAAGAAAGAAAAAGGAAATAGCGAAGAAAGAAAAAAGCAAGAACAACAAAGAAAGAGAAAAAAAAAGAAGATGGTTCCCCCAAAACCAAACAGAGACAGAAAAAGAATTCGGAAAGAACGAGATTAAGAAAAAAAAAGAACAGACTAGAATGCAATGCCGGTCCCAGGTTAGAGAATAAGAAGAAAAAGAAAGAGAGCAACAGATCCAAAGGAGCGAGGGCGAAAGGCCGAAAAAAAAGAAAACACAATAGAAAAGAAGAAAGAGAAAGAAGCAGAAAAACAATAGCAGAAAGCAGACAGAACAAGAGAAAAAAGAAACAAGAAAAAAAGAAGAGACAAGAAAAAACCAGAAACAAAGGAATCCAAAAAAAGAAGCAAGAAAAAAAGAAGAGACAAGAAAAAACCAGAAACAAAGGAATCCAAAAAAAGAAGCAAGAAAAAAAGAGAGAAAGCAAGAGAAAGAAGAACGAAGAGAAAACAAAGACAGAGGAAGAAAGACGAAAAGAAGAAGAGAAAACCATTCTCCAACAACAAAGAGAAAGAAGATAGAAAAAAGAAGAAAACCAGAAAAAGAAAAGAATCAGAGAGAGAAGAGATCGAATAAGAATCAGGCAAGAAAAAGAGAGACAAGACAAGAGAGAAAAAGAAGGAATCAGAGAGAGAGAAGAAAAACAAAGAGAAGAAAGAGAAAGAAGCAGAGAAAGAGAGAATCAGAAGAGGAAAAAATCAGATAAAAGAGAGAACAAGAAAGAAAAACAAAGAGAAAAAGTTGTCGTCCATTTCTAATCAACAAAAAAAGAATAAGTAAGAAGAGAATGAATACCAAGAAGAAATAAAGAGAAAAGAGAAAGGGAATAATGGGAGAAAATGGAAGAAGACAAAGAACAAGAGCCAGAGGAGAGCAGAAAGAAAAAGAAGCCCCAGAAAACCTACTAAATTCTAAAAGAAAGATCTGGAACGAGAGAAACAGGAAAAAGCTAGCAGACCTAAGCCTAGTTCTTGAGCAAACAGGGGGCGATGCCTTCTACCGAACCCATGCAATTCCTTCTACTAGAAGCGAATGGGAAAGTCCGCAGGCGAACAACGCTCCAAGACCTTCCAGAAGCTGGAACACGACGAAGCTTCAAGGAATGGGGATAGAAAAAAGAACTGGGAATGGGAAAAAGAAGAAAAGACAGAGAAAACAAGAAAAAAGAGAAAGAGAGATAGGAAAAAAAAAGAGATAGGAAAAAAACAGAAGGAACAGAAAATACAAATAGAAAAGAACAAGAGAGAAGACAGAAAAGAGAAAGAACAGAAGAAGCAGAATGAAGAGAAGCAGAAAAAGAATCAGAAAAATCAAACAGAGAGAGAACACCGTAGTTCGAAATCCAAAGAGAGAAGATTTCAGATAGCGAGAGAGATGCGACCAACAGCGACCAGTTCGGGAGAGCAGAAAAAAGAGAACAAAGAGAAGAAGAAAGTAGAAAGAGGAAAAGAACAAAAAAAAAAGAGAAAGCAAAAAAATAAGAGACAGAAAAGAGAAGAGAAAGCAGAAAAAAACAAAACAAGAGACAGAAAAGAAAAGAGAAGTCCGAAAAAGAACAAGAGAAGAAAAAGAAAAACAGAGAGAGGATAGAGAGTCAGAGAAAGGGAGCAGAAAAAAAGAAAGACAGAGAAAGGAGAGAGAACAGAAAGAAGAACAAGAAAGAGAAAAGAAACAGAAAGACAAAAAAGAATTCTAAAAAGAAGTCCGAAAAAAAAAAACAAGACACAAAAAGAAGTCCGAAAAAGAATCAGAACAATAAGTAAGAACAAATGTCAGAAATCAGAGAAGGAGAAACAAGAGAGAGACAGAGAAGAGAGAAGACCGAAAAAAAGAGAGACAGAAAAAAAAGATTCAAAAAGAACGAGAGAAAAAAAAGGAAAGAAATCCAAAAAAGAGAAGAAGATAAAACCAGTCTCCAACAGCAAAGAAAAGCGAGAGCAGAAAAAGAAGGAAAGCAGAGAAAGAAGGGAAAGAAGTCCGAAAAAAAACAAGACAGGAAAACAAGAGAAAGCAGAAAGAATAGAAAAGAAAAAACAGAGAAAGAAAAGAAGTCCGAAAAAGAACAAGAAAAAGAAGACGTCCGAATAAGAACAAGAAAAAGAAGACGTCCGAATAAGAAAAACAAGAAGCAGAAAAAGAAGAGAATTTCGAATTGCACAAAAGAAAAGAAGAAAAAAAGAACCTTCCGTATCCACCTAAGAAAAAGATTCTTAGAAAGAAAAGAGACAACAAAAAGAAAGAGGAGAAAGAGAAAAGAAGAAGAATCGGAGGAAAAAAGAGAGAACAAGAAGAAGAAAAAAGAGAAAGAAAAAAAGAGAGAAAACCATTCTCCAACAACAAAAAGAAAAGGAGAAAGAGAGAAAAAAAAAGAGAGAAGAATAGAAAAGAGAAGCTAATCTCAGTCCCAGCTCAATCAAAAAGAGAGAGGAGAGAAAGAAGACTAATCTCAAGAAGAAGAGAAGAGAGCAAGAGAAAGAACAAAGAAAAGAGCAAGAGACAGAGAAACAGAGAGACAAGCAGCACAGAAAAAAAGACAGGAAAAGAAAAAGAAGAGAAAGAACAAGAATCAGAATAAATAAGAGAAAAAAAGCATAAGAAGAACAAGAAGGAGAGAGGAAAAAGAGAAAGAAGAATAAAATAAGAAGAGAAAGAGTTCTCAACAACAAAAGAAAATTCGAAAGAGAAGAGAAAAAAGAGACAAGATAATAAGAAGAACAAGACAAAGAAAGAGAGAAAAGAATAAGAGAAAGAAAAAAGAAAAGGAGATAGAAAAAAGAGGAAAAGAAAGAATCAGAACAATAAAAAGAGACAAGAAAGAGGAAAAGAAAAAAGAAAGAAAACAAGACAAAGAAAAACAAGAATCAGAAAGAAAGAGAGAAAAACAAAGAAAAAGAAGGAAAAAATAAAGAGAGTCCGAGAAGAAGAGAGAACAAAAATCATAAAAAGAATGAAAAAAGAACAAGAGAAAAAAGAGAAGACAGAGAAGTGAAAAGAAAAGAGAGAAAGAGGACAAACAAAGAAAGAGAGAGGAGAAAGCAAGTATAAGAAAGAACAAGAAGAGAAAACAAATTCACTCGGAAAGCTAGGAGAAAAAAGAAAGAAAGAAGACAAATAGAGAGAGAAATCGATACCGTATTGCACGAAACCTGGATAAAAGCAAAGCAGAGGAAAGGAAGTAAAAAAAAAGAATCCTCCAGAAACCTACTTTGTAGAAACTTCCAATTAGACCCGCTACCCCTGACAGCAACTCTTATACACAAAACAAAAAATAATAGAATTTCACGCAAAGTGATAATGAAACAAAGCGAAAAAAAAACATAGGACTTACTATGGAATTGAGCTAGGAAAAGACAAAAAACAAAGAGAAAACGAGTCAGAAGAAATCGACCAAAGAAAAAGAAAGAAAAGAATAGAAGAGTTGGAGGAAAAAGGAGTGCACGAGAAAACAAAAAGAGAAACAAAAGAAGAAAAAGAATAGAAATAGAAGAAAGGAAAAGAGCAAAAATAAAAAAATAGAAAGAAAAAAGAATCAAAAAAGAAGAGCAAGAAAGAGAAAAAAGGAAACAAAGAAAGAGAAAAGGAAAACGAGGAAGATTGTAAAGAGAAAACAAAGAAAAAGTTTCAGAAATAGAAGAAAGAGAGAGAAAAAACAAAGAAAAAGACTCAGGGAGAAGAAGAGAAAGAGCAAGAAGAAGAAGAACAAGAATCCAAATCAGAGATAAGAAAGAAGAAAACAAAAGAACAAGAAAAGAGAAAGAATAGAGAGAAAACAAAAGAAAGAAGACAGGAAAATAGAAAAAAGAAGAAAACAAAGAAAAAGAAAACAAGAAGAACAAGAGAGAAGGAGTCAAAAGAGAAGAAAGAGAAAAGAAGAGAAGAAAAAACAAGAAAGAATAAAGAAAACAAACAAAGAACCAAGAAAGAAGAGGGAAAGAAACCGTAGAAAGAGAGAAGTTTGGAAAAATAGTTTCTAAGAAATTACGTATTAAAAATACGAAACAATGCTTTAGAGAAATTTGGAAAATAGAGGGAATAGTATTAGAATAAATACTTGATCCAGAAAAAAATAAATTGGAAAAATCGATGGATTTCTCCTAACAAAGAGATTGGGCCAGGGCGAAAATTTGAGAAATCTCGAAAAGAAAAGTCCCCTAAAAAGTCCGTGCAAAGTATTAAAAAAAAGGAGCTGCTTGTCGAATGTAATCAATAAAAGGAATTATGTATAGAAAGATGAATCGATAAGAAATTGTGAAAAGCGGATTGTTGCCCGAAAATGGTTCCGAATAGGAGGCTGCAGAATGATAGAAAAATTTTTGACCTTATGCGGTGTATTAATTACAAATGGGTTTCTAATCGAAACAAAAAAGAAGTGAAAAAGAGATAAAAGAAGTAACCAGTACCAGTCCTATAACAAAAAAAAGCTGCGATGTAGAAATTACGTAGAGAAAGAAAAAGAACAAAAAAGAATAGAGAGGAACGATAGGCGCAGGAGAACATTCGGGACGGAAGGGACTTTCTAGGTTGAAAAATGACGGAAATCTCTTCAAAATAGAACCAAAGATCGCTAAAAATTATATATATAATGAAATAAGACCTTTGGAAAGATCAACATCTGAGCTAGCAACAAATCCAAGAAAAGAAATTAAAGGACAATATTTAAAGATAATATCTAATAGTATTTTATAGTATTAGGTAAAAGTTAGAGAATAAAGTCAGAAATTAAAAAAGTAAAATTAAAAAAGTATAGTAAAAGAAAAATCCTATCTTAGGTTTAAAAATAGAAAACTCAAGAATAAAAAAAATAATAGAAGAAGGACGAAAGTCGAACTAAAACTAACAAGAACATAAAAACAAGCAAAAAAAAAATTCACCATAGACAGGGGGATTTGACCCAGAAATGCCAAACCGAAAACTCAATGTATGAAGTTCTTGACCAAGCTCCTCATTGAAAAAAGCATCCAAAGCAGGCTATGAAAAAACAAGAGAAGATCTAAGAAAGCACAAAACGAAATACTATCTATACGAATAGTAAATGTAGTATCTATTTAAAAATGTAGTTAAAAATGTAGTTAAAAAAATAGTTAAAAAAGAATCCTGAACATAGAGATGCATGCCAGAGAAGATCGAAGATCAATACGTTTCGAAATCATGGAAAAACTTATGAGAAATGAGAAGGAGATCCCTGACCGACGACTCTCTTTTATTAATACTCCACTTTCTTTTATTACACCTTGAGCTCGAAAGACCTCAATCCCAGCTATTCCTAACTCTAATGTTTTCAATTAAGTATTTTGGTTCAATTCCAACATAAAAATAAGAAGGCTTGCTTTAATATTTCTAATTAAAAAACAACAATTATCGTAAGAAGAAGATTAGATTATTTGAAATAAATTAGAATAATTACAAAATATACTAAGTCATAGAAATTGGCTTTGGTCCGGATCCCTTGAGTGACCTTGCCCTTGGAAGAAACGAGGACACCGAAAGACGAACGAGGGTCTCTTTTTCAACACAAAGTATAAAGGCCTAGAATAGAAAAGAAGAAAACGAAGTAACAAGAAGCAGCAAGTGCCAGAAACCAAGAAATAAGAAAACAACGGGGCCACGAAACCAATAAAACTAAGAAAAATGAATTCCTACGAAGATCTCAAAGTCTGTGTGAAAACAAAAAGAGAAGGCAAAACGCAAGAAGAGGAAAAAGAAAAGAAGAAAGAAAAAACAAAGAAGAAAACAAAGATGAAAAAGATAAGACAGTCAAAAGATACGAAAAATCAAAGAGAAGAAGAAATCACAAAAGTAAAAAAAAAGAGAAAAAAGAAAGAGAATACGAAATCAAAGAAGAAGGCAGATATAGAATATCGTGGAGAATACAGGCAGAATATAGTAAAAAAAGAAAATACAAAAGAGGCAAAACAAAGAATACCAACATCCACGAGTCATAGAGGGAAATAGCCTTGTTCGGGCCCTATATCCTCCCCTGGAAGAAGCAAACGAAGCATGTTTTTGGAAGTGAAAGCGATCTACCACAAAAGAAGAAAAGAGGAGACGATGTATAAAAATCAAACAAAGTAACAAAAATCGGGGGCACCATGATGAAAGAAAGTAATGCCAATACATGTTGACCTAGAAAAGAAAGGTCCCTTAGAGTAGAGGGGTGAAAAATAGGAAAGAGACAAGGATAGGAAAAAAAACAACCCGCAGCCAAAGTACACATATTCAGTAAAATATAGACATTAGCCTTTTCAATTTTTACATAAGTAAGCACCTCCGCATGATTTAAGATGGTTCAGGTTTTCTTCGTTTTTATTATTCTAGGAAGAGGAAAACTTTTTCTATTTATAATTCTAGAGAATAGAATATATAGTCAGAAAGTATAGATAGTAATATAGATTTAAATAAATAGAATTTATGTAAGATTATATTAGTATTTGTGATTTTTATATTGTATGTATATATTGTATTAATTGTAGTAGATTAAAGATTCTAATAAAAAGTCATCGATAGAAAAGAAAATAATAAACTAAAATAAAAAGAAGAAAAATAGAAATCAGAAAAGAGGGAAAATTGAAAGATTAAAGAAGAGAAGGAATAGAAATAATAATAATAATAAAAAAAAGAGAAAGATGAAAAACAAAGCAGAAAAAATAGAAAACAAAGGGGAGAATCGACAACAACAAAGACAGAAAGAGGAAAAGAAAAAGAAGAGAGAACAAAAAAAGGAGAAGACAAAAGCGAAGGACCCGTCTGTAGGAAAAAGAAGAAGAGTCAAAGAGAAGAAGAAAGAGAGAAACAGAGAGCAAGAAAAAGAAAGATAGAAGAAAGAAATCAGAAGAAAAAGAACAAAAGAAACCAAAATAAAGAAAACAAGAGAAACAAAATAAAGAAAACAAGAAAAAAGAGGAAGAAGAGAGGAGAGGTAATAAAGAGAAAGAACTGCAAAAAAGAGAAAGAAGGTTCGGAAAAATAACGAGAAAAAAGAAAACAATTCCTTATAGATCTCCGACAAGGTCCGGAGGCGGGAGAAAGTGACTCTAGAAAGATCCCCATCAACGAATGATAGAATGGATTTTACAGAGAAAGAAGAAATTTCCAAAAAACACACAAGCCTAGGCACAGAAAAACAACAGATACAGGCGATCCTTTTCATGTCTGTCCTTCCCACCTACTAAAAAGAAAAACAGAATCCAACGACAAAGAAATAACAAAGAAAAGAGAGGAAATAGAAAGAAACAAAAAGAGAGAGACAGAAAAAGAAGAAAGAGAAAGAAGCATAGAATCAGGAGAGAAAAAGAGAAAAGCAGAAGAGAAAGAGACAAAGAGAGCAGAAAAAGAAAGAAATAGAGAGAAATAAGCATACGAAAAAATAGAGAGAAGGGAGAAAAACAAAAAAAATAAAGAAAAACAAGAAAGAGTCCGGAAAGAAAGAAAAAAGAACGAGAAAAGGGAAACAGAAAAGCAAGCAAAAGAGATAGAGAAGATAAAAACAAAGAGAACAAGATAAGAAAGAGAGAGAAGAAGAAAGGAGAAAAACAAACAAAGGAAAAAAGAAAGAAGAACAAGAGAGCCAAAGAAAAAAAAGAACAAGTACAAAGAAAAAACAACAAAAATAAGAAGCAGAAAGAAAAAACAACAAACAAGAAAAACAAACAAAGAGAGATGCACAGCAATACAACAAAAAAAAAGAAGGAAAGAATAGGAACAGAGAAAGAAAGGAAAAAAAAAGAAACAAAGAGAAGAAAGCAGACAAAAGAACAAAAAGAGACAGAAAAGAAAAGAGAGATAAGAATGACTTCCAAAGAAATCAGAAGCCTTTCATTTCGCCAGTACCGGACTCAGAAGTCTACCAAAATTAAAGAAATCATAGGATAATGCAGCCAGATTAATAATAAAAACTATCCATCTACTTCCTACCTTGCACAATTACAATCACAAAATCGAAAACTTATAATATAAGACTAAGAAACTTTCAATCAGAGAAAAGATACCAGATTCTATCATAGCCAAATGCAACAGAAACAAGTAGAAATACATTATAGAGAAAGAAGAAAAAGCAACAATCCAGAAAAAGAACAAAACAACAGAGATCAGAAAAAGATCAGAGAAATCTCTAGAAAGAAAGACAGAGGAAAGAAAAAGAAAGAAAGCACAAGAAAGAAGGTTCGGGACGAGGCCGAGGCAGTTGAATAGAAGAGCAAAGAAAAAAGAGGGAAGAATATGGGAATAGAAGAGAGAAAAATCTCCGTCAACGAATTATAAGAACAAAAATCAAGAAAGAAGAAAAACCAAGCAGTAAGAAAAAGAAAGGAATCCTAAAAAAGAAGAATGGAGAAAAACAAGAATAAGAAAAAAAGAGCAAAAGAAAACAAAAAGAAAGAACAAGAAGTAAAAAATCTAGGAATGGCGTATAATAAAGAATACGGCCTATCATGCAATTACTATTCCTAATCAGACAACAAACAATATAGCCAACCTTCCTTGGAATCGACTCGCCAAAGAATACACTTTACAATGAACTATCCAAAGTGAACGGAACTCACTGAAGCAATTAAGCAGAGAAAGTGTCTAAATCACACATATTGGCATAATCCACTAAGAGAAAGAAGAGTCCGCCCGGGAAAAGATGTCTGTAGCAATCAAAGTAATACCAAGTAAGAATTTCGATCATCCCCATTTGCGTATAGAAAGATCTCGCCGCGGGAAAAGAATTGAAATGAACAAATTGAATATAGAAAGATCTACGTCAACGAAAGAACGAATTGCATATAGGTAGTCGTCCGCAGCAATTCACTATAGATAATCAAGAACAATTGACTTTACAAGCCCGTGCACAGAAAAGGAAGAGATTCTGCCGAGCCACTTCCAGTCTCCCCTCTAGGGGAAAACCCAAAAAGAAAGAGAGCAGAAAACCAAAGAAACAAAGAAAGAGAAAGACAGAAGAAGAGAGAAAGAGACAGAAAAACAAAGAAAGACACAAGAGACAAAAAAGAACAAGAAAGAGAAAAACAAAAAGAGGAAAAGAGAGAGATCGGGGGTCAACATATAGAAGCATATACTTAGTCTACGCCTTAGCATAATAAAGAATCACAAAAAAGAAGAGGAAGAAAACACAAGAAAGAACAAAATACAAAACAAGAACAAAAAAGAATCCAGGAATATTGTATAGTAAAGAATACTGCCCATCTTGCTATTACTATACAAATCATACAGGAAACAAAAAACAATACAGCCAATCTTCTGTGGAATGTCGTACCAAAAGAATACAGTTTAGAATTAGTAGCTTAAAAAAGTAAATGAATCAAGCAAGCGAGGAGAGAAAAAGAATCCCAAGGACAATACACCAGAAAAAGATACACAAAGGAGTCTAAAAGAAGTCCGTTCCCGCGAATCGACGAGAAGCAAAACGAAGCAAAAAGGGAAAGAGCGAAATATACAAATACAGAAAGAAAGAAAAAATCTATAAAGTAGACAAAAAGCAGTCAACCAATCGAGACTCTTACAAGCAAGCGAATAATCCGACAGACATATTTTAGACAAAATTACATAAAGAAAGATCTAACTCACCGATCATCGAATTAGTATCGAAAGAGAAAAATCAAGGAGAAAGAATAGACAACAAGATAGAGAAAAAGAAATCAAAGTATACAACGTAATGAAAGAAATCGTCTGTCACTTAGCAGAATAAAGAAGATGAACAAAGAACATAAAAGAGAAAGCAGAATACAGAACAAGAAAAATGTCGTATAGAAACTACGAATTAACTAGAAGAAAGAATCCTTTAGAGAAAAGAAAAAAATAGAAAAAGAGATAGGAGGGAAAAGAAAAGAGAGAGAGAAGACAGAGCAAGTTAGAGAAAAAGAAAGAAGAGAAATAGTTCGGAAAGAACAGAAAGAAACCAATTACAAAGAAAAATCCCCCTCAAGAATCTACCTATTACATATGATTCACGGAAAAATCAGCAGCAATTAACTATAGATAATCGGATTCCAGTAGGGAAAGGCTAGAAGAATTGACTGTAGAAGCAAAACAGAGAGGAATTGCGTATAGAAACAAAACAGAGATTTCCAACTAGCACACAAGCAAAAACAAGACCAAGCACAGAACAGATACAGCCCAGCCAATACCTGTCTTACGTTTCCTTCTATTCTAAAACACAAAACCAATGAAACAGACAAAAACAGAATCGCAAAATCTAATAAAAAAGAGAGGGAAGAGAGAGCACAAAAAAAAAGAGAAGATGAAAGCAGAAGAAAACCGCGGAGAAGACAAAATAGAGAACAAAGAGAAAAGAATGAAAAAACAAGGAAAAAAGAAAGTTCCAAAGGAACTGAAAGAAAGAAGACGAAGAGAGAGACAAGAATCAGAAAGAGAAGAGAGAAAAAAGTAAACAGAAGACAACAATCTAGATAAAGAACAAGAACAAAGAATACGGGAATGATGTATAGATCGAATATAAACAATCTTCCTCTTACTATCGTCAACCAATTGAAACTCTTACAAGTACAAGCGAATCCTAGACGCGGACCTTTCTACGTACAGAAAGTACAAAAGAGAAATAGCCCACTACAACCAGAAATACTCCCAAATACAGACAGGAGAGAACCTATGACCTAGACAAAAAGCCCACTACAAATACACAATAAATAAAGAAAGAGAGAGAGAAGAGATCGATCTAGCGCCAACTACAAATACTGACAGAGAGTAGAGAGCGAGTACAGCTAATCAGAGTCTTACAGCTACCAGAAAATATAAAGCAAACAATACAAACAAAAACATAGAACAAAAGGAAACATATCACAAAAAGAAAGAACAAATGGAAAAAACAAACAGACAAATACTAACTTACAAACAAAGAAACCAACCCACAACCGGGCACAGACAAAAATAATACAAATATTTGATAAAATAAGTAGTAAGTATTACATAAGATAGAAATTAAGAAGCTAACTATTACATAACACAGAAGGCCTATAGCACAACTTCCGTATTCTTACTCACTCAACTACAACACACAAAAACAAAATACGGAGATCAGGAGAAAAAAGAGAGGGAGTAGAAAGAAGAAGAGGAAGAGAGCATAAAAACAAAGAAAGAGAGAGAGCAAAAAGACATAAGAAGACAGAGAAGAAAAGAGAAAAAGACAGGAGAAAAAAAGACCAAATAAGACCGAAGAGAAAGAAGACAATACCAGAGAAAAGAAGGGAAAAAGAGAACAAGAGATAGACCAGAAAGAAAAGAGACCGAAAGAAGCAAAAGAAAAAAAGGATCGGAATAAAAAAGGAGAAAGAAGACAAAACAACAATCAAAACAAAAAACAAGAACCCAGACAGAGAGAAATAGAGAAAAAAGAGAAAGACATAGATGAAGAAAGAAAAGAAGTAGAGAGAAAGAAGATAAAGAGAGAGGAGAAAAACAAAGAAGATGCAAGAGCATAACAAGAAAGCATATGAAAGGAAGAACAACAAAAAATCAGAAAATAGAAAGCGAATAAAAGAAATCCTCCTGCTCTTTAATAGATAAAAAAAATACTTAATTGGGATGCCCTATCCAAACTGAAAGTGAATCCAGCAATCGAGGAGAGTTCGAAAGTATCTCAGTGTCATCTATAACAGAGAAGAACAAGAAGAAAGAACAACAAGAAGAGAAAGAAAGACGAGGAAGAAAAAAGAACTGGAGGAAGAAGAAAAACCTGGCAGTGGGAAAAAAAGACAAAAAGAGCAGAACGAGAGAAGAACTTCTCCGACAGTTTCAAAGAGAAAAAACAGAGAAACAAAACAAGAAAGAACAAAAGAAAGGAGAGCAAAAAGGAGAAAGAAAAGACAAAGGGAAATTTATTTTTTGTAGACAGGAATAGATACGATTTAAAATAAAACAAGTCCAATGTTTTAAAGAAATAGTTGGTTTTTGGATTTTATTAATGTTTTTTATGTGTATTCCATTAATTATATTACAATTATACTACTACGAAAAAAATACTACGAGTATATTATAGTACAAATCTTGTTTAAATAAAGTTTATTTGTTAATTAGAAACCACGTCTTTTACAGTAAAATCGCTAAAACTTTACAATATATTATCATTTCATAGGGTAAAATTTCTGACAAGAGCCCCGAATTCTTTTTTCGATGTCCCAAGCTCGAATCCAACCAATTCATTCGGAAAAAGAAATTTGAAAGAAAAAGAAAGGAAGAACAGAAAGCAAATAGAAGGACGATCAAAAAAAGAAAGCAATTCTAATAGAAGAAAGAGAAAATCTAAAGAAGAAAACAATACAAACAAAAAAAAGTCTAAGTAGAAGCCGTATTTTTTACTTTTAAGTAAAAATAAATAGAAAAAAGAATGGCTAGAAAGAATTAGAGAAGCTTGTTTTCCAGCTTCCGAAAGAAAATCTAGAAATAGATAATTAAAAAAAAAGTTACTGATAATAGTGAAGATTTTTACACAAAAGTAGAACCCGCGAGACTCTTCTTCTGTCTTCGACCCTCTCTCAAGTAGTCATGGAAAAATAGCCCTTTGGTTGCTTTCCATGAAAACAAAAGATTTTTCCCGTAGACGCTTTGGAGTCTTTATTTCCTATTTTCTATGTCATCGAAGCCTAGTTTTTTTTATTTCCGATTGAATTCCTGAGGCCTTCTTCGATGCGAGATTTTAGATTTCCAATTCCTAGTTTTTAATTTCCCCATTCTAAGTGCAAATTTATAATTATCCATTCCCATTTTGGGGTTGTCGAAAGGATTCTAGAAAACAGGAATCTCCTTGTCCAAAAGTTTTGGATTCTATACGCCTTTGCCATTCCCAACCCTATTCTTCGAAAAGAACTTCGAGCAGAAAAAAAAGAGCGAAAGAAAAAGAACAAGAAGTTTCAGAATGAAAGAAGAAGCAGAAAAAAGAAAGAAAACCGGAGAAGAAAAAAAAAGAAGACTGAAAGAAAAGAAGAGAAAAGGAATTAAAAAGAAGAAAGAACAAGAAAAAGAAGACAAAAGCAGAAAGATCATCAAAGAATAGAAAAGAACAACAAAGAAGAGAGAGACAAAAAAAGAATCTCAAGAAAAGAAAGAATCAAAAAAATAAGAAGAAGGAGAAAGTAAAGAAGACAGAAAAAGACAGAACAAGAAAAAAAAAAGAGAGAGAAAGAAAATATCGAATGGAAAAAAAAGAAAAAAAAGAGAACAAAAGACAAAGATAGAAAAAAATAGGAAAAGAAAACACAAAAAGAAGTCAAACAGAAAAAACAGAGATAAAAAGACAGTACAAAAAACAGACAAAAAGAAGAAAAAGATAAAGAAACAAGAGAAAAAAGAAGAAAAGAAAGACAACGAAGGACAGAGAGTAGAGAAAAGAGTCAAAAATAGAGAAAAAAGAAAATAGAAACAGAAAGAGACAGAAGGTTCGGAGACTGAAAGCAAAAATGAAATATAAGAGAAAAGCGAGAAAAGACAATAAGAATAGAAAAGAAAGAAAAGACAAAGTTGTCGTCTCCAATTAACAAAAAAGAAAGAAGAACTTGTTGATTCCAAAAATACGAAAACAGACAAAAACAAAAAAAGAATCAAATAAAAAGAATAAAAAAGCACAAAACAAATGTCAAAGGAAAGAATTAAAAACACAGAGAAAAATCGGAGAAAGAAAAAAGAAAAAGGAGACATAATAAAAAACGAAAAGGCAGAAAAAGAACAAAATAAAGACGAGAGCAGAAGAACAAGAAAAAATAAAAAAAAAGAAGAGATAAAGAAAAAATGGCATATACAAAGAACGAATCAGAGCCCTTGGAGTTTCCTTCTACTAAACAAGGCGCAACAGATCCCCCCACATTCTGAATCTATTAAGGTAAGAAAAACCGTAAAAGGCAAAGCATTCCAAAAAGCGGAAAAACAAAGAAGAGAGAACAAAGGAAGAAAATCCAGAAAAGACAACAAAAAGAAGATTGAGAATTTGTTGTCGTCCATTCGCGCGGCAAATCTTCTTAGAAAAACATTAACTACACAAAGACCGAAACAGAGCCCGCATAGTCCACGTCTAACATTAAAAGCTCAGACAGACAATCAGAGACAGAGCAGTCTTCCTCGTCTAACAAACGAAAAAAAACAGAAGAGAGCAAACAAAGAAAAAAAACAAAAAGAATACACGCAGAATGAGAAAACGGAAAAGAGAGAGAAAAAAAGACAAGAATAAACAAATGGAAAGGAGAAAAAAGAGAAGAGAAAAACCAAGTTCCCGTAGAACAATAATAAAGAAAAGAACAAGAAGAGAAGGAGAAGAAAGAATGAAATCCGAAAACAGAAAGAGGAAAAGAAAAAGGAAAGGAAGAACATGCAGAAAAACCGAAGAAAAAAAGACAACAAAAAAAAGAAAGGCAAAGAGACAGAGGAACCCGGGGAGAAAAAACAAAAAGACATAAAAAAGAACAAAAAAAACAAGAAAAAGTAAAAGTGATATGAAATGACCAACCGTTGTCGTCTATTCCTTAAAAATCCGAAACAAAAAAGGAAACAAAAAGAGAAGATAATAAAAAGAGAGAAAAGATAATCCCAAGCCTAGCATATCCTAGTGATTGTAACCACATAATATAGGATAGGGTCACTGCATGATCCACTATATATAATTATATAGAGTAGAATGGAGACTCCGGCAAATATAGAATAAAAAAGATTCCTAGGGTCCAAAAGTACAAAAATAGACAAACAAAAATACTTTCGAGCCACATTAAAAAGGGAAATAGAAAATAGCGTATAGAAAGAAGAATAAAATGATGAGTCAAAAGAAAAGAAAATAGCGTATAGAAAGAAACGGAGAATCCAAGAAGGTCCAAGGAAAACATAAAGGAAAAGAGCAAGAACAAAAAAAAAGAGAAAAAAGAGAGAAGGGAAAAAAGACTTTGAGAAGAAAAAGAGAAAGAAGAAAATATAATAAATAAAAGAAAGAACATTCCACCGGACTAACTACAAATCCTTTACCAAACTTCTAAGTAATGTCATACTACTATAATTTTTTAAAGCAGGAAACCCATTCCCAAGTATGCGGTACAGAAAAAGACACCGAATGACGAAAAAATTACACAAAAAACTCTCACACTTACCGAAAGCCTAAAACAACTTACTTCCCATCTTACAAAAATACTGGAGCTAGATGCTCACCACGAAAAGAACTCATTCAAAGAAGACAATCCGCCAAACAATAGGCCGAGGACAAGAAAGTTAGGAAGCAGACTACCCAACCATACCTATCCCCACCGACTAACAAAAAAAGAAAGAACAATGAGAAAAATATGAAAGAATAAAAAGAAAAGAATACAAGAGAGAGAGGGAAAAATAAGAGGGGAAAGCAAGAACAAGAATCCAAGATAAAAAATAAGAAGAGCAAGTAAATAATATAGTATAGAAAGAAACAAAACTTCAATCAAGTATAAAGAAATGGGAGTAAGCAAAGAAGGAAGACCCTACCTCAAAAAGACAAAAAATAAAAAAAAAGAGACAGAAAAAGAAACAAAAGAAAGAGAAAAGAAGAAACAAGAAAGATAAGAAAGGAAAAACAAGAAAGAAAAAACGAATTCGAAATAAAGAAAAGAAACAAGAACGAAAAACAAGACAAACAAAAGAAAGACAAAAAGAGAGGGAAGAAAAAGGGAAAAACGAAGGAAGCTCAGAAAGAAAAGAACAAAAAAGGAACAGAAAGAAAGTCTAGAAACAAAAAAGAGAAATCGGAAAGACAACAAGTCAAAAAGAAAAAGAAGATAAAAAAAAAGCAAAAAGAAACAGAGTCAGAAGAAAGAAAAGACAGAGAAAAAAGAAAAATGTGAAAGAAAGAAAAGAGACAGAGGAAAGGGAGCCAAAAGAATAAAAAACAAAAGAAGAGAAAGATTGAGTAGAAAATGAAAAAAGAGCAGAAACCATAAAATAAAAAGAAATAAAAAGAAAGATAGGCGAAATCAGAGAAGAAAGAAAAAGATCAGAAAGAAGAAAAATACAAGAAAAAAGCAATAGAAAGAAAGAAGTCCGCAAGGAAAGAAGAAAGATTTCGTAACAACAAAAAGAGAGAAAAGAGAAGATATCAAAACAAGAAGAAAGAGAAAAAGGCGAAAAAAATGATAAAAGAACGCCTTCCTAAGAAATGGGAAGAAAGAAAGGAAGCAGAGAAAGAAAATCCAACATTCCACTCCGGGCAGCTCCGCCGAAACAATCTCAACCCAGCCAACAAAAAGAGAAAAAGCGGATATGATCATCAAGAGCAGTATACTTTTCTCTACAAAGCCAAGCTTTGAGATCCCGCAAATTTAAACGAAAAAAACACAGAAGAGAGGTTCAGAAAGAATCAGAAAGAGAGAACACAAAGCAAAATAACATAAAAAATAAATCCAAAAAGAGTAGAGAAAAAAGAAAAGAAAGGACAAAAAAGAGATGAAAGAAAAAAAGTTCCAAAAGAGAAACTTCCGAAGGAAGAGAAAGCAAAAAAAAGAAAGAGAAGAAAAAATAGACCAAGAATAAAAAGGAAAAGAGATAAAACAAAAACAAAAAAGAAATAAAAAAACAAAGAAGAAACGAAAACAAGAATGAAGGTTCCATCAGAACGAAAATTTAAAAAGAATAAAGATAAAAACAACACACTAAAAAGAGGAAAAAAAGAGAAGAGCTAGCTATAAAGAAAAAAAAGAAGAAAACAAAGAGAGAAAATGACAGAAAGAAGAAAAGAAAAACTTAAAAAAAAGGGGAACTAGAAAAACAAAGACAAGAAAAAAAGAAAGGAAAAAGCACGAGAAAGAAAGTCAATAAATAAAAAAGAATCAAAAAAAAAAAGACGAAAATAAAGAACAAAAGAAAAGAGAACACTCAAATAGAAACTAAGACAATAACACAAAAAACCAATACAAAAGAAAAGAGAACAAAGTTCAAAACAACAAAAAAGAAGAAAGGACGAGAAGAACAATAGAAAAAAGTTCCAAAAGAGAAAAAAAAGAACTATTAAAAAAAAAGAGAGAGAAAAAAGATAGGAAGAAAAGACAACAAAAAAAGAAAAAGAATCAAAGACAAAAAAGGAAAAACAAAAGAGAAAAACAAAGTGAACTAAAAAAAAAACACAAAATTATTAAAATAAAGAAATTATTAAAAAAAGAATGCCAAAGGTAAAACAAATGAAAAGAAAAAACACCACTAAAAAATTCAAAATATAAATATAAAGAAGAAAAGCTTCCTAATTCAAACAAAGAAAAAATAGAAATCTACACTTTAAACAAAAAAGATCATATAGAGATTATATACAGTATAAGATAAACGAACTACCTTTTACGTTAAATTATGAAAGTGACTCCGAAACAATAGTAACAAACAATAGAGATCCTCTTTACACAAAGATGCCCAAAGCCATCTGATAACACCAAACACATATTCAAAATAACAGAATGGAAAAGCCATAAATTACTTAATTAGGAAAATGAGGCTCACACACTACATAAGACCCAGCAAGAACGCACACCCATAAAAATCCCTGAACCCCCCCCAAAAAAAAAAGCAAGATAAAAATAAAAAAGACAATAAATAAAAGCAGAGAGAAGAAAAAAAAGAAAAAAGAAAGCAATCCAGAGACAGAAAGAAGGCAGACAGAGAAAAGAAGGGTCCAAACAAAAAGCAGAGAAAAAGAGAAGATCAAAGAAAAACAAAAAAAGACAACAAGAGAGCAAAGAGAAAAAAGAAGAGGAGAAGAATACAAGAAAAAGAAAAAACAGAAAAGAAAACGAGATAAGAGCCAAAAGGTTCAAAGGAGCGGAGGTGAAAGGCCGAAAGAGAAAGAAGAACGAGAGCAAGAAAAAAAAGAAAGAAAAAAGCAAGAGAGACAAAAGATCGAAAAGAAAGTCAGAGAAAGAGAAGGAAGTCCAAAAAGAAAATACGACTAAAAAAAAGAATTCGACCCTCTAACCCTAAAAAGCATAAAGACGAAGCCAAAGATCACATAATAATAAATACACGGCTCGTGTACAAATTGTTACAATATTCACTCTTGGTACACAAGAAAGATCTCCATTATAAAACCAGAAACTAACAAAACAAAGAAAAAGATAAGAACAGAAAGAGAGAAGATAAAGAGGCAAAGAAAAACAAGAATGAAGAGAAATCCCAAAAAGAAAAGACAAAGAAAACAAGAACGAAAAGACAGAAAAGAGAAAAAAACAAGAAAGAGGAAAAAGAGAGACCGAGAGAAAAACAAAAAAGAGAAGATAGAGATAAGGAGAAAGAAAAAGAACAATCAGAAACCAAAAGAGAAGCAAGAAGAGAAAATAACAAGACAAAGTAAGTAAGTAAGAGAGAGAGAAACAGAAAGACAAAGAACAAGAAGAAAACCAGAATCAGAATAAAAAACCAAAAAAGAAGCAAAAGAAATCAGAGAAAGATATAAGGACAGAGAAAAAGAATCGGGAAAAAAAAAACATCTCTACCAAAAATCTTCAGAAATAAGAACAGAGAAAGAAGTTAACTTCGGAAAGACAAAGCATAGAAATCTATACAGATCAAACAACAAACAGAGTACACTTCCATAAAAAAAAATACAATAAATAACAAACCGATGAAATCAAAATTGAAAAACAAAGAAAAAAAGAGAAAAGACAGAGAAAAGAGATAAAGCAAAACAAAATAAGAGAAAGGGATCGAAAAAGATATAAAGAAGAAAAAGAAAAGAAGAGAACAAGAAAGACAGAACAAAGAGAGAAAAAAGTCAACAGAAAGAAAAAGGAAATCCAAAAATAAGAAAGAATCAGGGAAAGCACAAAACAACAGAGAAAGAGGAAGAAGACAAAAGAAAAATAGAAAAAAATAAGTAGAAGGAAAAACGAAGAGAAGATACGGTCAGAAGAAAGAAAGAAAAGAAAGCGGAACAAGAGAAGAAAAACAAGAATAAGAACAAAAAAGAGAGAGATAGAGAGCAGAAAAAGTGAAAAGAAAAAGAAAATCCGTAGAGAAAGAAAAGACAAAGAAAGAAAAAGGGGAAAGAACAAAAAAGAAAGAAAGAGGAAAGTAGAGAAAAGAAAAAGACAAGAGAAGAATCAAAAGAAGGTTCGGAAAGAAAGAAAAAAGAAAGTTCCTTTAGAACGAGATCGAAAGGAGAAAGAAAACAAGAAGGAAAGGAAAAAGAGCAAAGGGAAGAAAAAAAAAGAAAACAGGAAGAGAGGAAGAAGAACAAGAATCAGAAAAAGGAAACAAGAGAAAAAAGAAAAACAAGAAGGTGATGAAAAAGAAAAGAAGAAAGAGAACAAAACAAAAAAAGAAGAAGAGAAAAAGAGGAAGAAAAAGGAGAGAGACTGGAAAGAAAGAAATATAGAGAAGAAACAAACCTATGGACACTCAAGAAAAATGTAGACAAGAGAAAAAAATGTAGACAAGAAAGAGAAGACAGAAGTCCTGTACGTATAGAAAGAATACACGACTATCCAAAAAAAAAGGAATCAAGCAATCAAGAAAATTCTCCTCAGTCAGCATTCACAACAGAGACCACTAACAGAAACCCGTCTCCCTAAAGATGTCTACAGCAAGTAGAGGCATACCAAGTCAAAAATTTAGTCATCCATACATAGAGAAAGAGCAGAGAAATCTCTAGAAAGAGACAGAGAAAGAAATCCACCAATTGTACAGAAAGATCCACGTCAAAGATTGCATGAATTACGAATACAAAGTTCGGAGCAATTAACTCTAGAAAAATCAATCTCCATGAACGAATCATAAATTTGCGTATAAATAGTCGAACAAAGCAGAGAGGCATAGAAGAAGAAAGAGAATAAAACCTAGCAAAAGATCCAAACGATCCTATTCATGTATTCACCCTCAACCAAAAGAATAACAAGACAAAGAAATCACAAGAATCAAAAAGAGAAAAACCAAGCAAACAAGTACTTACAAACAAACCAAGAAACCTATAAAGAAAGGACTAATCACTAGCCGTCAAGTACAACTATAGAATAATGTATAATATAAAATAGAAAGAAGTCGAAGATCAAAAATCCGTGCAGAAACACTAACGCATTCTTAAGCACTCCACTACCAAAACTTCAAGAAAATGAATCAAAAAAGAAAAAGAAAGACAGAGAAAAAAATAAAAGAAAGAAAACAGAACGAGAGAAACCAAGAAGAGAGAAGATAAGAGAAAGAAAAAAGATAGAAGAAGAGAAAGAACAAGAATCAAAATAAGAAAAAAACAAGAAAGAAAACCAGAAAGAGGAGACAGAAAAAAGAATAGAAGCAAAAAGAAAAAAACAAAGAAAGCGAGAAGAAAAACAAGAAAGAAAAACCAAAGAATAGAAAAAAAGAGAGTGTGAGAAAGAAAATCAATAAAAAAGAGCAGCAGAGAGGAAAAATCGGAGTTGATTCTAGGCCATTTTCTGACAACACGGAAAATTGAGCAAGAAAAAAGAGCAGCAGAGAGGAAAGGAGAGGAGAAAGAAAAACGAGAGAAAAAAGATACAATAAGAAAGGAAAAGTGTTTCGAGCAAAAGTGAACCAGAAAATCCAGTCGAAAAAGGGTAAAAAGAAAAGGACAAATGATCCAAGGGAAAGCAAGCCAACAAAGAGAGAGACTCTCGAAACCAAGTAGAAACACCCCTCTAATTTTGTTCAGAAAGAGAAAAAAAGAATATATAGCAAACATATCGAAGATAAAAACCACCTTTTCACCTTACAAGCTCGGGGAGAAGCCTTCCCGCAGACCTGCATATAAAGAAAGAGGAAGAAATTAATCCAAGAAAGAAATCCAAAGATAGAAGGTCTTGAGGCAGAGAGAAAAATCCGGGAAAGAAGAGATAAAGTGCCTAAAGAAGAAAAAGTCGAAGAAATAAAAAGGAGCAAGAGTCAGAGAAGATAAGAAGCACGCAAAAAAGTTAGGAAAAAAGAAAAAAACAAACAACTAGACAAGCAAAATCCCGAATTAAAATGGAATAAAAATAATAAAAAGATGAAAAGGAAATAGAAAAGGTGCTAACGAGACCAGGAGATCCAGGGAAAAAAGAAAAGGAGTCAGACAAGAGAAAAAGAGATAAAAAAACGAAGAAACAAAAACAAAGGAAAGAAAATTAAAGAAGAGAGACCGAGCAGAAAAAAGAAACCGGAATCCGAGAAGGGAGAAATCGAAAAGTCACAATTCTTGCTATATTTGATTTAAGCTACGAGTCCGAAAGAACAAAAGGCAGGGCCCGTAGCATAGTACTACATTGAAAAATCCTCTTGGAAAAAAGACAAGAATTAGAAAACAGTACACAGGAAGTAATCAATGCCGCAGCGCCCCCCTCTAAGATTAAACTTCCCTAGCTTTGATTTCATTAATGAAGAAACCCAAGGAAATGTACAGCAAGAAGGAGCCCTTTGCGGATCCACCCAGCTCCCATTTGATATCCAAATAATGTTCTATTTGACTCTTTTGAGCTTTAAGGAAAAAGTTTGGGAAACTGGAAATAGTTCCGCGCCCCATGATTCCGCGGGTAAAGATAGGGATCCTTCGAATAGGATCGGACTAGAGTAATTCAAATAGGGAAAAAAGCTATCCAGAAAATAGCTCCTTAAGGAAATCTCTTTATTCGTTCTTTCTGAAAACCCAACAAAGTGTTCTTTAGAATCCAAATCCTCCTATGGCATTTGATTCGCCGAGTTATCCATACGAAACTCCTTTCATTCATCTAATAAGACTTGGATGAATCAAAATGGGAAAGCTGGAAATACGTCAGAACCGCTATCTATGCTATCTAAAAACAGAACTGTCGAATTACAAATATAAATTTAGTTAAATAATACTCCTTGAAAACCCCATGATTTTGTCTACGATAAGAATTCGTAGAACCTCCTTACGTATATTAGCATACTTAGTTATAAAACCTTCTTTTTTTCAATGCTATCTACACTTAATTTTCTAAGAAAGACAAAACTCTTTTTTTGAAAATAGATAAATAGAAAGTTTTTCTTCCTAGTCAGATCCATTTTGACGAGCTAGACGAGAAATACTTTTCTTTCTATACCAATTCGTCCTTCAACCGACAAACTTGTAGCAGTTTCCATGAAAAAAGAAGGCTTTTCCTTGCAGTTTCAAGCAAAGTCCTTAAGATCAGAAAAAAAAGACTGCCAACAAGAACAAAAGAAAAAGAATAGAGAGGAGAAAGAGGAGTCAAAAGGAAATAAGAAAGGGTTTCCGCGAGAAAAATAAGAAGAAACAAAAAGAAGACTGAAGAAGAAAAAAGAGAAGCGCAGAAAGAAGAAGAGAAAGAAATCAGAAAAGATGAAAGAGAGAAGAAGAATAAAAAGACACAGATGGAAATGGAAAGAGAGAGGGTAAGTAAAGAAAAAACGAGACCCAGTAACAGAAAAACAACAAAAGAAAACACGCTAAAAAGAATGGGATAAGAATAAAGCAAAAGAAGACAACAGAAGAAAAGAAAAGAGTCGGAGAAAATCAGAGAAAAAAAGAATCAAAGAGCGGATAAGAAAAAATAAGACAGAGAGAAAAAATAAAACAAGAAAGAAAGAGACGGAGAAAGAGTTCGACGGATCGAAGGTTCCAAAGGATCGAGACCCTTGGGGCGAAGGAGAAAGAAGAACGAGCGAGAGACAGAGAAAACTAAAGAAAAAAAATGAACAAGAATGCAATAATAAAGAAGAAAAAAAGAGAAAAGGAAAAAGAAAGACAAAAATAAAAGAAATAGCAAAAGACAGAAGATCGATAAAAAGAGGAAAGAACAAGGAAAAACAAAAAACAGAGAAAAAGAAACAAGGGAAAAAAGAAAGAAAAAAGAAGCAGATGAAGAAGCAAACAAAATAAGATGAAGAGAAGAATCAGAACAAGAAAGTTCCGCAAGAACGAGACTGCCAGTCCCAGGTTTCAAAAAAACAATAGAGAAAAAAAGTTCAAAGACCCTTTGGTCGAAGGAGAGAAAGAAACGAGGAAGAAACCGAGGGAAAAGAAGAGCAAGATCGACAGGCAAAGAGAAAAGAAAAAACAAGAACCAAGAAAGTCCTCCACAAAAACAGAAAAAACACAGAAAATGCGAGAACAAAGAGAAACCACAAGAAAAGGAAGAGAGAGAAAAAAAGAAAAGAAGAATAAAAAAGAAAAAGCAAGACAAGAAAAAGAATAGATAAAAAGAAAGAGGCAGAGAAAGAAAAAACGAGACGAGAAGAAGACGGTTCCAAAGGACCCTGGCCCCGACCGAGAAAGAAGAAGTAACAGAAAACAAAAGAAAAACAAGAACAAGAAAAAACAGCAAAGAGCAGAGAGAATAAAAAGAAGAGAAACAAAAAAAGGAAAGAATGTTCCAAACCAGACCCGTAAAAAGAAAGACAGAGAAAAAAGAACAGAAGAAAAAGAACAGGCGAACGAAAAAAGCAGCCCTATAAATAAAAAACAAGCCGAGCAGAAAGAGAAGTCCAAGCAGAAGAAAGAAAAAAAGTTAGAACCAGAAGAAAGAGATAGAAGAACAGCGCGAGAAAAAACAAGAGCCGGAAAAAGAAAAGGAACTGGAAAAAAAGAGAAGCTGGAAAAATAAGCAGCAGAAAGAGAGAAAAAAAAATAAGAGAATAAAGAAGGTCCCAGAACAACCAAACAGACTTCCGGCCGAAGTAGAAAAAGAAAGAGATGAAACAAAAAAAACAAAAGAGAAAAGAGGATTCCCAGAAAAACGAAAACGAGAGAAAGAAAAAACCAAGAAAAAAGAAAGGAAAACATGGAGAAGAGAGAAAAGAATCAAACACATAGGAAAAATAAGAAAAAAGAAAGAACAACACAAAGAATCAAAAATAAGAAACAGAAAAAGCAGATGAATCACGAACAAACATGAATACACTCAAACAATCGAAGAAAAAATCAGAAAAGAAAAGCTGAAAAAGAAGAATAAAAGGGAAAAACAAGAGAAGTCAGAAAAAAGAAAACAACAAAGAAGAAAAATAAAGAACAAGAAGAAAGAGAAAAGAAATAAAGTAAAAAGAAGAAGAGGAAAAGACAAAAAAAAGAAATAAAAAATAAGAGGAGAGAGAAAGAAAACAACCAGAAAAAGAAAGGAGGAAAAAAGAACAAGAAAGAAAACAAGAGAGAAAAAGAAAGAAAGAAGGCTCGGAAAGGAACAGAAAGAGAGAAAAGAACAAAAGAACATGGAGAAAAAAGAGAAAGAAGACAAAGTGAAAAAAAACGAGAGCAAGAATGAAAGAAAGAAAACGGAAAAATAACGAGAGCGAGACAGAAAAAACAGAGGAGAGTTCCCAGAAAAGAAAACAGAGAATGGAAAAAAAATTCCAGGAAGAGAAAGAATCAGAAAGAAATGCAGATCTAACAGATCAGAGAAAAAAGAGCAGAAAGAGTTTCCCAGAATAGAGAAAAAAAGAAAAATGAAGAAGAATGCGGAGAAAGACAAGAAAAAAAGCAAGAAGATCGAAACACAGAAGAAGTTAAGAACCAGTCAGCATATACAACTCTCCAAATAGACAAGAGCCAACCTTTTTATCCCAAAATCCTTGCAAACAAAAGAGAACAGGACAAAATCCCTCCTTTTCTCAGCTTAACCAAAGCACTTAAGAAAAGAAAAATACAAAAAAAGATAGAAAAAGAGCGCAAAGATCAGACAGAGAAGAAAAAACAAGACAGAAAACAAGAGGAAAGAAGCAAGAAAAAGAAATTAACAAAGAAATGGAAGAAGAACGGAAGGAAGAATCTGGAAGTCCCAAAATCAAAAAACGAGACAGAGAAAAAACCAAAGAAAAAAAAAGCAGAAGGTGTCGAACGAGGTCCAGAGGTCGGAGGAGGAGAGAAAGAATAAGGCAAAAGGCGCTGCAAGAGACAGAGAAAAGCAAAAAAAGGAGAAAGAAAAAAAGAAGACAAAGAAAATCACAAAAGAGAGAAGTATCCCATACAAATACCCTCGAAATACACAGTGCTAGAAAATACTCCAGGAAAGATTAGAAAAGAAGAAAAACCAAGAACCAAGAAAAACCAAGAACCAAAAAAAGCACAAAGAAGAAAAAAGAAGAAAACAAAAGGAGAAACAAAAAACCAAAACAAGAGAAAAAGAGACTAAGAAGAGAAAGCGGAAAGAAGAACAGGAGGAGAGAGCAGAAAAACAAAGAAAGAGAGAAAGAGCACGAAGAGGAACAGAGAAAGAGGAATCAGAGAGAAAAGAAACATAGAAACAGAGAACAAAATGGAGAAGAAAGAACAGAAAGAAGAGAGAAGAAAAAGATACAGACAAAGAGACATATAGAGAAAGAAAAAGAACGAGATAGAGAGCAAAAAATAAAATAAGAGAAAAACAACAAAGAAAGCAAGAATGAAAGACATTTACAAAAGATAAAAGAAGAAGAACGAGACCAAAAAACAGAGAAAGAAAATCATAAAATAAAAAGAACAATAAAAAAGGTTCAGAAAAATAGAAACTTCTAGTCCAAGGGTCCTCAAAAACGAGAGACAGAAAACTAAAAAAGAAGAATATGATGATTCAAAACGTGATAAAAGAACGAAAAGAAAAAAAGAAAGAGAGAAGCTTCCAAAAAACAAAACAGAGAGAGAGAAAAGATTATAGAAGAACCATGAAGACAGAAAAAGAAAAAACGAGCTTCCTGCTCTAGGATAGAAGGACAGAAGGTTCCAAAGGAACAAGAGCAGGAGAAAGAAGAACGAAACACAGAGAAACCCAAAGAAAAAAATGAAGAACGCAATAAAGAAAAAGTCAAAAAGCGCAGAAAAAGATAGCAGAGAATCAAACGATAGAAAGAGAGAAGCAGGGAAATGACAGAAAAAGAGGAAAAAAGAAAAAGACTAAAAGACGAGTGGCGCCACCCTTCCCTTGCTAACCCTAAAAAGCCCCCACTATTACGGAGTCATTATATCCTAAATCGAGGAGGTCCTTTCCACTTCAACCTTCGGTCTCGCTAAGCCGAATCCGTTATACACATATAACAATTCTCTACGAACAAAAAACAACTTTATGAGTTCTTAATAGTTACAGCAATGCACCTGGAATCAAACACCAATACTAAAAAAACTCGTCCCGACATCCTCAAAGGCGCCCGACGTCACTCCGCACCCTCTCGTTTAACTGCTCTCGTCTCTATTTTAATTGACTAGTTTCTTGATTTCTACGACATACCCTTTCTCTCAGGATTTACACTTACCCCATTTCTTACTTCTCACGAGCCACCTATCGACTAGCTAACAAGCAGGAAAACTGCAGAAACTTTTTTGCCTATAATAAATAATAGTATTAAACCAAACTAAGCAGAAAACTACCCTTACTACTTCATTCAACAACACAAAGCACAATCAACAAGCAAAAAGGACCTTCCCACAAAAAATTAAAAAGCTAATACACCACGCCCAAAAGTAAGATATGGATAACAGCCAAAAAGAAAAGCAGACTCCTGGATTTGCAATCAAAAGAAAGATGAAAAATAGAAGAGAGAAAAATCAGAAAGAGGAAGAAACAAAAAAATAAAGAAAGAAAGTTTGAAAAGAACAAGATAAAGAATCAGAAAAAGACAAATACAGAAGAAAAAAAAGAAAGAGAAACCAAAAAGAAAGATAAAAAAGAATCAGAAGAGAGAGGAGATAAATAGGAAAAAGAAGAGAGAAAACCAATGAAAAACAAGAAAAGAGAACGAGAGCAAAAATCAAAGACAGTTCCAGAAGATATTAAGTAAGAAGAAAAAAAAACGTGAAGAAAGACAGAGACGGCAGAGCAAAAAAAAAAGTTTAAAAGAGAAGGGGCCCAAGCAAAAGACCGAAGTCCGGAGAAAAAAGAAGACAGAATCACGACAAACGGAGAAAAAGAACGAAAGCAAGAAGGGGCCGGAAAAACCAGACATACCAGCCAAGGTTAGAAAGAAAAAAAATCAAAGAAAACAACAGAGAAAAGCAGAAGAAGAAGAAGAGGCAGAAACAGAGGCAGAACAATAGAAAAAGCAAAAAAAGAAAAAGGAGAGAGACGAAGACAAGAGTCAGAAAGATAAAAAAGAAAGAGAACAAGAAAGCAAGAAAAAAGAGAAAAACAAAGAAAGAATAAGACAAAAGAAAGAAACCAGGAACAAGAGAAAACAAGAAAAAGAGAAAGATGAAAAAGCAATAAAAAAGAAGATAGAGAAAAGACAGAAGGAGAAAAAAGCAAGAAGAGAAGAATAAGAAAAAAGACACAGAAAAATTAGTATAAAAAAAATATAACTACCCGAAGAATCCGACCTACTATTCCGAAATAAGAGAACAAATAACAAAAGATTCATAGCATGCTCAAAATACTTGTTGGAGTCCGGTAGGATCCCTTTGTGAAAACAAGCAAAAACAAAACAAAAGAAGTGAAAAGAAAGAAAACAAGAAAAGACAAAAGAAGAAAGAGGGTTCTGTGGAAGAAAAAAAAGAATACGACTTTCTGATTGAAAAAAAGAGGCAGAAAGACCCATCCCAACAAACTCATACACTACTAAATCACAGCTCGAGGCCACTTTGAGATAGTCTACACAGCCACTAATCAAGCTCAACATACTAAAACTAAATGCACTCTTGATCCACGAAAGATCCCCATGCGAAAACCAGAAACTAACAAATAAAAAAAAACAAAAATAAGAAAAGAAAGAAGAGAAAACAAAAAAGAGGTATGAGAAAGAGGGTGCAGAAAGTAAAGAGAGAGACAGAGAGAAAGTGCGGAAAGAGATAAGGGAGAGAAAACAAAAGAATATGAAAATGATTAAGAATAGGAAAATTCCAGAAGAAGAAACCGAGAGAAAGAGAGGAAAAAAGAGAAAAAAGAGAAAGTTCTGAAAGAACGAGAGAAAGAAAAACATACAAAAGAAATCAAAGAAAAGAAAAAGCAGAAAAAAAAAAATTCTTACAGCTGCAATTCTAGAGCTTCCAACCCAAACTTCCTTACCCAAGTTAATAAGAAAAGAAGAGAAGAAAGAACGCAAAAAGAAAAAAAAAAGAATCAGAAAAAGAGAAAAGAGAGCGAAAGTCAGAAAAAAAAGAAACAGAGAAAACAAAGAACAAGAAAAGAAAAACAAAGAAAGAGAAAAAATAGAAAGAAGAAAAGAGAATAAAACAAAGAAAAAAGAACATGAGAACGAAAACAGAGCAGAGAAAAACAAGAAAGCGAATTAGTTAAAGAAACAAGGAAAAAAACGGAAAGACAAAAGAAAATGTGCTGTCCAGTTCTCAAATCAAAGAAAAAGGCCAAAAAAGAAAGACAATAAAAGAAAGCAAAAGAACAACATAAAGAATCCGACAAAGAAAATGAATCAGAAAGAAGAGAGAAAGAAAAACAAGAAAACAAGACAGAAAGAACAAAAAAAAGAAAAGAACAAAAAAAAGTAGAAAAAGAAAAAAAGCAGAATCAAAAGAATAATAAAGAAGGAAATCCAAAAAACAAATACGACTATCCAATTTGAAAGAAGAAACAGAAATTAACAAAAAAGCCTTATTCAACCTACCATTAAAATAAAATTGACAATTCGTGTACAAATTGAGCGAGTCCACACAGACACTACAACTACTCTTTGTCCACGGAAAGCTCCCCGGAAACAAACAAATAAAAAACACAAAAACAAGAGAAGAAAAAGAGAAGAAGACAGAAGAAAGAAAAAACTAGACATAAAAAAAAAAAGAAAATCATAAAGAAAAGCGAAAAAAGATAAGAGAGAATAAAAAAAAGAAAGGAGAGCAAGAAAGAGAAAAAACAAGAAAGAAAACAAAGAGAAAAAGAAAAACAAGTGTCAGAAAAAAGAAAAAGAAGAGAAAGAATACGGAAAGAGAAAAAGGAACGGAAGAGAAACAAGAGAGAAAACGAAAAGAATAGAAAGAAAAAACAAGAGACAAAGAACAAGAAAGAAAGAAGGTTCCAAAAGATAGAAATAGTCAGAAAAGAAAGAAAAGCACAAGAGAGACAGAAATCCAAAGAGAATTCGTTCCAAACGAATAAGGCCGAGAGAAGAAAAAAGAAAATGAGACAGACCAAAAACAAAAATAGAAAGAAGAAGAAGAGATATAATTAAAGAAAAAGAACAAAAAAAGAATCTGAGAATGAACAAAAGAATGATACAGAGAATGCAAAGAAAGAAAGAAAGAAGCATAGACAAAAAAAGAGGATAAAAAAAGAACAAGAAATTCCAGATGAAAAAGCAAAAGCAGAGAAAAGAAAAAAAATCAGAGAAAAAAGAAAAACACAGACAAATCGGAACACAAACAAAAAGAATCATAAATAAAGAAAAATAAAGACAAAAAGAAAACACAAAGAAAACGCTACAATCTCCACTAACAAAGAAAGAGAAGAAAAAGGATTGAACTAGCCAGCCCAGTCTCTTTACACGAAAAAACGAGAAGAGAGCCCATTTCGCCTTATTTTTCTCGACCTAGCCATCCATCTTCTTCCTTCTTTTGTTGTCGTCCAGTTTCTACTAGCTAGGATAGAATAGCTACTAGACATTTCTCACTTCTTATCTAATCAAATAAAACAAGAAAAGCAGACAAAGAAGCAAATAATAAATAAAAGAATATGAGTACCGTTCTACCCACGAAAGACAAATAAAACAAGACCACCGTCATTCTCTGACAACTACTAAGCCTAATTACTTAGCGTACATTTCTAAAGCAATCACGATCAGCAAACAAAAAACAGAAGAAAAAAAAGAAATAGAGAAAGAGGGCTGGAAATAGAGAAAAAGAGAAATGGTTTCATAAATAAGAAGACCCCCAAAATAGAAAAAAAACAACGAACTAGAGTCCAAAGAGATCCTATTATTGTCTATTTGAGCAGAAAAACAAGAGAGAAGAAAAGAGAAAACAAGTTTACATACGAGGAAAAAAGATAAACAAAGAAGGACCAAGCTATCCGCCCAGTTTATAAAATACAAAAAAAATTGGAAAAAGAAGAAAAAAACAAACAAAGATAGAAAAAGAAAAAAGAAAGGAAAACACTTTAACTACAAAACGGAAAGAAAAAGAACAGAGAACACAAAAGAAGAGACAGCAAAAGGACAAAAAAAGAATCAGAACAAGAATAAAAATAAAGAGAGAAAGATGAAGAAGGTTCCGAAATAACAGAAAGAGGATTCGAGAAGAAAAAAAAGATGCTGAAAGAAAGAAAGAAACTTCAGGTCCGAGGTTACAAACGAGATTTTTTCAGCAAGCGTATTACAGTCTTCCTTAGGGCCCTGCTTTTGATAGAAATTTGATTAAAAGAAAACTTCTTATTTATTTCTGTAATTTTCCAAAGAGGACCCTTTTTTTATGAAAAGTACAAGAGCATTTGTTTTAAATAAATATGTTATTTAACATAAATAATTTTTTGTGCAACTCTTTGTTAGACTTACATTCTATTATTGATTGCATCTAATGATCTTTTGCCCCTCGGTTCTTTTTCGCGCATCTTTCATTTTCTTTCATTATATTTATATTCTTTTTTAATCTTCATAGAGATTGTATATAGTTATATAGTAAAGAACTGCTTGCTTCTTTTTTTGATTAGTAGTTTCCCTTCTCATATTTTATAGTCTTGCAAGGTTTAACCACAAATTTTCTTTATTCTCTTTTAAATAAAGGTCTCGCCCTTCTCTGAATCGGGAAGCATGGTAGAACTTTTGGGAAATAGAGAGACTGAGTCAAAGAACTCTTTTACCATTCTCTATTTTGAAGTGAATAGCGTCCCCCTAATTAAAAAAAGTATAGGAAAAAACAAAGTAGACCCTAAATTGCTTTACTCACCAGTTATTGTTTTAGAAACTCTATTTTATTATGTTTAGTTGAAGGGACTACACCGAAGCGAGTATTTAATAATTTCGAAAGCATACTATCCTACTTTCTCTATGCTTGTGGCTCTTGCCCGGTATTTTCCTACCGATTTTTCAGGACTTTCAGATTCCCTTGGATTTCTTAAAATTGCTTTAGATTGGTTTCGATTTCCTAAATTAAAAAAGTTTTTTGTCTTGTGATTCCTGTTGGATGTTATAAAGTGAATCGAAGTTTGAAGAAGAACATTATCAGGCTAGAATTTTTGACTTACACGAGTGCTTTCTTTGTTTTGGCGCGAGCAATTTACTACTCGTCATTTTCCCTTTAACTTCGACTTTTTCTGGGTTCTTGTTTTCTCCGCCGGACTAGGTACCTTTATTTTTGATTGTTCTTTCTTCTTTTTCGACTATATAACTTGATTCTCTTTTCTCTCTTTGTTTTTGTTTGTTAGATCGTTTCTATAGGATGTGGAAAAAAGTATAATGTAGTTAATCAGCTTGCATTATGTAATCGGGGTCTGCCACAACATCTACTAAAAAAGACCCAAGATGTGAGGAAGTGAATAGCTCTTAAGTGGTTTTTGGAATACGGCCAGTACATGCCGAATTCCGAGGTTGGAAAAAGATAATGTAGAGTGCGCGACTTTTTGAATTATTCGCTGAAGTGTCCTATCAAATTTCTACAAGTAAATAGTTCGTTTGAGGGCCCCATCCTATAAATAAGGGAATATTATTACCAATGTTAATGAGTAAAATCTTCTGTAACAAGGAATCCTCCAAGTTTCAAATATTGCCTCAGTAAAGTTTTTAGTTTAACCACGGAAGACATAAGTAGGGCGGTCGAACCAAACCCCAGTCTATATCAAGAAAACTTTGACGAGAGAAGGGCCCACAGATAAACAAAAAATAAAGAAGTGCGGGTAAGTTCTGTCTTGGTCGAAGTAAAGTCCCTGAGGGCCGCGGAAGAAAGCAAATAAGCGAGCTCTAGTCTTTGTTCAAGTTGTGTGAATGGCAGGTAAATAAATAAATAACATTTTATTTGTTCTAAGAGGGGCAACCCTTTACACCCCCCGTTTAGTAACGCATATACTTTATGTTACTTGAATTCAGGACCCTCTCTATCAAGGGACCCCGGAGTGACACCACTTTAGTGGAATCCTACTTGATAACGAAACCTTCTAAAATTTGTTGGAGAACCTAGCAGTAAAGTGCCAGAAGATAGGAATTAACATGAATAAAGTGATGATTCTCATATTCTTTTACAATTCAATGGCGCTTTATGAGCTTTTCACGTCTATCAGGAAGGCATTTAATATCCACCACAAGGTTATAGCCAATCAATCAGGGAAATCTTATGTCAATAAGTGAATCGAATCGTGTTTATAGAATTAAACCGCAGTGCTCAAAAGTCGTTCCGGGGTACCTCTTTATGGATTATTTGAAGCATACCCTGGATTCGAGATGTTTCCAAGCGTTTCCCGTCTTAGTATCGAAGGAAACCCGGGACTTGTCTCGGTAAAAGGCCGCTGGAAAATGCCAAGTATATGCACTGTTAACCGGTTAGATGTAGTGAAAAACCTTGCAATTCCCAAGCCTGTACCAGCGACCGCCTTCTACCCTAATTGGGTAGAAATTTATATGAAAAGAGAGATATAACCCACAGAAAGAAAATCTTTTTCGCAAGAGCTTTCCCACCTGTGTTTGAGTTGTCGGGAAATGCGAGTAGCTAAAGGGGCAGTTCATCCCTTTCTCCTATATACATATGGTAAAGGATTCTCCCTCCCTTCCTTGCAAGTTTCTGGGGGAGGTCGTCGGGGCCCGTGATATCGATCCTAATAGCTATGCATTCTAAAGAGTCCTCAATATTTAGGAGCAGATGTTGTCTATAATCCTGTGTGAAAATCTTAGTAAAAGTCAATAACTAAAAAGGGAAAAGAATCAAAAGGAAACCTCTCAAGTTTCTCAAGTAAAAATAGTTTTGCACGCCTAGAATGCTTCCCAAACCTAAAATATCTGCGGAATTGTGATAGATCCTTTGTTCGCTTAGATACCTTCCCTACTTCTTATTTGTTTATATTTACAAGCCTATATGCCTTGTTTTCTTGCTCATCTATGCGGCTACGTTGGTAGCTCCGCTAGGTAAGCCTCAAAACCATCAACTTAGAGAATTGAGGTTCTTATTTACAAGCTTGTGAAATTAATAGATCTTGGTGAATCCATCGACGAAATACTCTAATAGAAGTGGAGGAAGTAGAAAGTCCCAGCTTGCTTGCGATTTCCACCTGTTTTTGAATAAGGGTGGCCCTGATAGAATCACCTCCAGGTAAGACCAAAGCAATCCAAATAAAATAAACCAGGGGGACAAATTGGAGAGCTACCCTCTCTTCTTCCTATCCAAAGGTGGGTCCGCGGATTACATGCCACTATCACTAGCCAATACTTTTAATAATGGGTCTTTACGTGAACATGAATCTCAAGGTTCTCATACATACAGCAGTCAAGATGTCCTCCGCCTGGGACGCTACGGGGAAGTAAAACCTAATACTAAATCTAAAGTACTAAGAATTTCGAGGAAGAAAGATTTATTGGTAATAACACAGGGAAGTTTTGAAACTTATAAATTTTCTATATCAAGCGAGGAGAACTTCTTCCGCCTGCATCTCCGACTCTATGGATGGAAGAAAGTCAGAGTAGCCCGTTGCTGAATAGATAAATAAATCAATAATAATGAATCCCTCAGATGCGAGGGGCGAGGTGTTGTATTTGATGCCTGCTTGTTGAAAATGGTGGCAGACGGGCTATTTTGTATGAACTCCAACCCTCAGAGAATAAATAAGTATATGTAAACAATTGATTACCCTGAACGGAAAAAACCCCCCAGCCATTGCATAGAATTCCTTTTTGGGAAAAACATCTATCTAAAACCCGAGGTCTGATTCACAGATAATTAAGACATAACCTTCCTGTCTTTTTCTTGTTGTCTAAAGTACTGGTATACAATAAGTACGCTCTTCTAGGGGGGCGCGCTCTGGGACTCTTTCTTGTCCGTGCCTTTCTTTCCTAGTTGTCGGCGAAAATATAAAAGGCAACATCTCCAACGTACAGGTCCTTTAAATTATTTAAGTACGGGTTGGCAAGAGACAATTATAATCAATAAAGAAATCCTTATTGCAACAATTCTAGGAAAGTGGGCTTGCCCCGGGCTAAATAAGAGTATAAGAGGAGAGGCTTCTGGCATCTTTTATTTGTATTAGTGGAAGCCACAAAAGTCTTCTGCTCGAGATGAAAAAAAGACCGTTCACAGCAAATTATATTTTATAGAGAGTCCTTTTATTAATATCCTTTTCGTATTTGTTCGATTAAATAGTCCGCACTCCCTCTATTTTTGAATGATCAAGTTCCACGACTTTCTTTCTATATCCCCAAAATTATCCTCCTTTTTCATTGTTCAATGATATAGCCATAGTCCATGTCCACCTCGTCGATGATCCACTTAATTCAGGGAGTTGAAGTTGAAATCATTTCCAAGAAAACCCGGCAGGATTTAGAAATACCAGCAAGTCTACCGAAACACATCTAAAAAATGTTCTTATAAATGAAAAGTAAAACAGACGCTTTGCAATTCCCTAATTTACTCGAATGGACGCTCTACTTGGCGCACCGCCAGATCAATAAGAAGCTGCCAACAGCTCAAGGAAAAGATAGCCAACCAGATAGGTTGCACCAGAGAACTGTCCTCGTAGCCTTCTGTCAACAAGGGGGTGTGTGCCACATCCTACTGATTAAATTAAACACAAAAAAAAAGGGCTCATTCCCTTTGCCAGGGAGAAAGATATTTTACGACTAATTGAATCCTGCGGTTCTTAGTTCCAGGTATAGTATTCAAATTATGATTCTTGGTGGTAAGGAGGCTGCCGGGTCTGATTCCGACCCTTAACAAGAAAAACTCTTGTGAATCAAGAAACCTGCCCTTGAATGACACAGGCAAGTGTAGATAAACTTAGTAATTTCCTACTCTGTATCAACAGACTACATTCTCTCCTAGTAGACAGCACCCTCAATTCCCCCAAACCCTGGGGAGGTCATGTGACTTTCTGCCTTTTTATTAGTTATCTATGAAGGGCTGGTAATGAAAAAGTCAGTTTTTCCGGCAGTACTGGCTAGTACTTGCCTTTTCATTCTTTTAATAATTGCCTCGAAGTAGCTCGGCGAGGGGTCCTCCCTTTCCCGGGCAAGTCAAAAAAGATTTCTATTTCTATACTATTACCTAGAAGGAAATCTGAACCCAAGACCCTCAATCCAGGGAGTCCTTTAACTTAGGATATTTAAGGGCAATCCGTTAACCTGAAGAGAGCAAGAAGTCCTGTAATTGTAATATAAAGAAGCAAGGGGATGGGGAAAGGACCAGCCTACAACCGAGTTTTTTGATTGAATAAGGACCATGCTAGATAATGTTTCTTTAGATTAAATAAAGGAAGTTTTCTGCTACGTACAACCCCTCCCCCCAAAAAAACGATCTACCGCTATCCTTCCAAGCACAGGGTGAATCATATTTTATATAAATGAAACACCAATGTCATACGCTCCTTCTCTCTAACTCTAAATCCAACTGCAGAAATGAATTCCTTAGTTTTTAAATATAAAACGTGAACCGACCGGGCCTAGATATTGAGACTGGGCAACGGCGGCAAGGTCCAAATTTTGGGTCCTCTTTTTGAAAATCTTACAGACGAAGGCTTCTTAGTGAGCATAAACTTGAGGAGGTATAAAGAACCCTTGTATTTGCCACTTTGACCCAAGAGCTTCCCAGGCTTCTGTCCTCGAGTTTTATGGAGATTAATAGGATTCCAGAGGAACCGTTGTAGTTTTTTCATTTTACATTCCTTTCCTTCCTATGTGGCAATCGGCTAGCGCGCCTACGATGCCGTGTTTAGTTATGTCAAAAGGATCCTTTTTAGTTTTTGTGATGGACGGGAGACTCTTCTTTCATACTATCTTAAATATATCCAGGATCTACAAAAATATACTTTACAAAGAATGTTTTATAGGCAAAAATCCCGGGGTTCCAAATAATATAAAGCACAATCAAAAGCAAAGGAGATTTATTAAATACACTAGTAATAAGTTCTTGTTTTGGAGATGTTGTACAAGGATTTCCGGGTCCTACTGGGTAAATTGCGATTAACAACATAGGCCCCCCACCAAGGTCGCCGGATTTCATACAACATTTATTGAACAAGTATCAAAAAAACGCAAAAGCACGTAAAAAGAACTTGTGTGTAACAGAATTCCTTCTGTCATCAGGGTTTTGTCGGATGCGTGAAATTACATGAATAGAAGAGAAAACAACGAAGAAGACAAAGAATAGAAAAAAAGAGAGCAGAGAAGATAAAAATACGAAGAGAAGAGAGAATAGGTTCCTTCAGCACGATAAAGAAAGAAAGTGAAGAAAAAGACCTTGGGGTCGAAGCTTCTAAAAGAACGAAGACGAAACAAAGGGAAAGGAAAAAAACAAAAAATCTCAGAAAGAAAATAAAAAAAGTTTCTGTCCCTTCGAAATACTGCATTTATAGGAGGTTTCATAAAACCCTTCTATTTTATATTTATAGAGCATAACAACCCTACGGCAACAGAGGGTTGCGCCTTCTCTATTTGATAAATAGATCCAAACTCCTTTTGAGGATAAGATTCTATATTAGCTACCTGGTGGATGTCACCAATCCTTAGTTTAAATAAATCAAAAAATAAAGACAAGTTTTATAATCTTCTTTTAGTCAAACAGAAATTGCGGACCTTGCCTTACTTCATAAAAGGTCCCTTTGATCCCAAATAACACCTACGCGTAAAAGCACTCATCTCTACAAACTAGTGAAAAACATGCGTTCCCAAAATTTTTTATTTACTCTTTCTACAAGCATTCCTTGTACAAGACTAATCATATTATTCTAAAAAGACCAAGGTTCTTTTTTTTTAAAGAGACATCTAAAAGTTCTTGATTACCGTGGATTCACTTATATATTTTTTTATTCTTTTTCACACCATGCCAAAATCTTTCTACAAAAAGTGCCTACTATTATATTGCTATCCATTTGATAAATTCGAAGATTTTTTTCGAGCAAAATTTATTGATGATTAAAATCTAATAAATTTGGTGGTAGCCAACTATATATAACCTTTACTTATACTTTTAAATTAATTATAAAGATTTAATTAATATAGCTTGGACCCAAGAGCTATTACTCAGACCCGTGCAAGCAAAAGCAAGTGCATACTATTCTAAGAAACGGTAAATGTAACCCTCCATGCCTTCCTAATCAATCCAATACACAATTTCTTTTTTTTTCGCTTTTACAAAACAAGGCTTTCTTATTACAAAATTCTTATTTTTGTACAATAAAGGAAGTAGTAATCCAGCTTTGGTGTGCTCCTTTATAGTGCATTTCTTCTGTATTCTTTCTCTATAGCGACCCTATTTAAGGATCCACGGAGGCTTTGTGATAAATAAATTCTTAGCTATCCTGCTAAAGATCCTATTTAATAAAAAAGACAAAAGCCTTTAATCCAAGAATAATCAGAAGATTGGCATCGCGAAAAAAGGTTTGGAAGGCTATTTCTTGAATAAATTTTTTAGGAAAAATGCTATTTATATATACAATTAAAGCATATTTTACAATCCCAGAATTCATTTAATAATTAATAAAATACGCATCATACATAATAGAATATATGCTAGATTGTTTTGTTCATGAAGTACTTTCACAATTATTCCAATGACAAAGGTTTGCGCGGCAGAAAGGAAATGGAGGACAGCACCGAGAAAACAGATTGGGGAAGAGAAAAAAAGAGGAAAAACAAGGAGAAAGAATAAGAACAAGATCTGAAAATAAAAGTCGTACTCTAGCATTTACCATTCCCTGTAGATCAAGTCTCTGCCAATCTAGTTCCCATTATTACGAAATTCTATCATCACTCCTGAAGTAGGTCTCGTGAAGCAGCATTCTCCATTTACCAAAATACATACAAAAATCTACTATATTATATAACCACTAACGGATCTCTACTCATCCCAAAATTTTCTCCATCTAGCATTTTTATGACCCAGACCTACACCATCTACATGAATTCGTCCTACAAAAATCTACTATTACAGGAATCTAAAAGCCGCAAGAGTCCCATTTGCTCACACTTCTAGAAAGGAATAGATACGCCCACGTTATACTATTATCAGGCTATCCACTAACCAATAGCTTTCCAAGAATCTATTTAATAGAATAGAATTGTAAGAAAAGAAACATTCGTATTTATCCATTAAAAATTAATAATTTCTGAAAACTAGCCTTGAATTAGGAAATGGAAAGAAGAGTGCAAACTCTGGACTTTGAAAGAACACTCTTCTGAAAAAAGAAGAAAAACAAGACAAAGACTCCGAGAGAAGAAAAAGAAATAGATAAAAAGAGAAACAAAAAAGATAGAGAAAAGAGGAAGTATGAAGAAGAAAGGTTAAGAAAGAAAACCAAAAAAGAGAGAATAAAAATTAGAAAAAGAAAAGAACAATAAAAAGAGTATAAAAAAGAAAGACAAGGAAAACTATCACTATAAAAAAACCAAAAAAAGGAAACACGGCGTCTGATTCTACATTAAAAATTTTTTTTCGTACATTTAAAGATAATATTTATAATTGGTTAAGAAAAACACATAGAAAAGAGCAAGGAGAAGAGAGCTAAAGATAGCGATCATTTTTTTGAAATAAAAAGATAAATAAGTCAATTATAATTCATTTGAGTTTTTGATTGATTACGAAGGCGATGAGTAGTTATTTTTGTAAATACTGTGTGATTTTCATTGTTTTTGTTGTTTTATTATTCTCGTCTCACGGACAAAAAGCCTATTAGAGAACTTTACATAATTTCTACCTTTTTTTTAGCACAAGATTTTTACTTAATAGGAATTTCGTGTCAACAACACTCAATGGAAGTCCTTAATTAAGATGCTTCCGTTATGTGGAAATGTTTTGTAAAGTTACATGGATTTTTGTACTTAAGCTCTTGATTTTTGGTACCTAATTTTCCATATATTCGCAGATTTGTCTATATCCTTGGAATTGTTCATAAAATAACGATATTTCCATTCTTATGCTACTACTAGTTTTTTGCGATTTCGGTGGGGATTTCAATAAAAACGCATCCTTTTTCTTTTTGTCTGTATTCGAGTTTGTTGTTCGTTCACTTCCTTCCTTATTCTTTTCAAAGACTGGCCCCGCCTCGTTGTCCTTTTGACTGACGGGATCCTGAAAATTTTGTTGTTAGCTGTCCTAGTGCCGCGGAATCCTGGCAAGAATCTCTAGAAATATTTGCTTCCATTTTGGGTGATCTTATAGTTTAATTGGGATTGTTGTTTCCTTTTTTGTTCTCTTCCTTTTTTCCTCGTAAAAATCAATTTAGTATATTAATAAATAAAGTATGAATATGCTGCCTTTAGTGTCTTTTTTACTATCTCTTCCTCTTGTTCAGTCAATGACGTAGGAACTGGATTCTATTTTAAATAAGAGTAACCCCTGTAGTTTTTGTCTCTTCTTCGCCAATTCTTTTAGGTTAGAGTTTCATTGTTTTCATTTTCTTTATAAGTAATCTCTTTATTGATACTTTTAGGTATGACTTTTTTCAAGTGTAGTAAAAGCTTTATGTTTGTTTACTTCATGATTCTTCTTTCTTTACTTCATTAAAAATTCCTTTTTTCTTCTATACCTTGTTTTTTTGTTTTTTCTACTTTCATCTATTCTGCTAATGGCATTTTTAATTGCACAAATAGAAGCTCTATTTATAGTATTGGTGATATAGATTTTTTCTTCGCTTTTTCTTTTCATTTTTGGATTGTTTATCCTTTTTTAGCTTTCACGACCTTAATTCCCTATCCTCTTTTATTTATTTAATAAGTATTTATATTTTTACAAAGTATATCCGGTTTTTCTTTTTTTTAGAAGAAGATTATTATTATTCTGGTCTTATTCGCGGGAAATGCCGAGCGTTTATTTGTTTAGTCGTTTGTTGGATTTGTTCGCTTTATCCTATTTATAGTTTTTTCGTCAAAAAGAATTTTTCAATTATATTTTTTTTTACTTTATTTATGCTGAAAATATTAGCTGAGCCCGAGAGTCTGCTTTTTTCTAAACGAAAGTCCTTCTTTTATTCTTAATTCATAAACCTATTTTATTGTATTTTAATTTATCTGAAGTATCTGTATTCTGGCTATCCCTTTTCGCTCGTCTTTGAGCTGTTGACTTAATGAATATTCATTCTAGACATTTTAGATTCTCGAAACGTAATTCATACATCATTACTTATTAGATTATTAAAAAAATTTATTGGAAGTGAAATAGCCCAAAGTATATTTCGTAAGTTTATTCTTTTGATAATGCTCTTTGAAGTTTTTTTTACATTCTTTTTTTTTAATTCCAAGAATTGTTTTTTTTTTGAAAGAATCTACTTTCTCAAATCCGCAAGGAATTCCCTTTTGTTGAAAAATTTTGGAATAGAATGGCTCCGTTTGAAAAATTCGAGTTAACCGCCGGGTCGACCGTTTATAGTATTTATAGTATAAAAATTTTTGCAAAGACTGCTACTTCTAGCAGGATTTACTTTTTAATTTTACACACTTATTATTTTTATAACTATATTTTTTAATCCCGATCTCCCGAACTCTCTCTTTATTTCGAGTAGATTTGAATAGAATTTCTTTTATATTTTTCGATTTCTTCTTTTTTATCTATTATCTTTTTGTTTGTATTAGGAAGAACTTCTTAATCTATTCTTTAAAGTTCCACCTTGGTGAGCGGGAAAATTCTTCTGTATATTTAATTTAACTGAAGCTTTAGCTTTTGTGTAGAAGCCGCTCCTTTTCTTTTTTTGTTTTAGTGGTTCTAAGCCGTCTTATTTCACGTTTAGTTGTCTAAAATAGAGAGCACTTTAGATATATAAGGAAAACGCACGCATAGAATTTCGGGTCATCCTAAACTAAGTTTACCGGTATCTTTCTTATTCGCCGTTAACTCTCCGGTATATTCTAAACCTACGACCACCTTTTTTGCTTATGCTACTTATTATATTGATTTTCATGGATTCTACATGGACGCTCTTTAACTAAAGAATTGCAAATATCTTAATGAGTTCTCACCTTATAACATTTTTCTAGCGAATTTTCTTAACCTTTTCCTCCGTTTCTTTCTTGACTTTTGCTGATGTTCTCCATTTCCAGTTCAGGAAGTTCCAATCTAACTTCAAGGAATCCTTAGGTGCTTGGGATAACTAAGAAGGAATTGAAATGATTCAACTTACTATTATTTTAATACGACTTTTTACTATGTTACCCTTTGAAGTATTTATTAAAATATTATTTTAATTTGTTATATTAATAATTATTTTATAACTATAAATATATAAATACGATCTAAATTGTAATTTAAATCAAAATAGATATTTGTTTTTGAGATCTCCAAAGGTTTCCTTTATCCTTGGTCAGTTTAAAATAGGATTTGGAATATTTTCTAACGGGAGCTATTTCTTTTAAGATTTTGGATAACCTCGATTTTTCTTTGTTTAGTTCCGCTCGTGGACGAGGGTTTCTATTACGTTACGGCCTTTTTATTTATTTAAAATAAATAATTTTTCAATATTCTTTTTTTTGTTTCCTATTTTCTAAGCAATCTTATATATGCATTCATTATTAATATAGAATTATATAACCTGAACTCCCATTTAAGTATAATAACGAGAAGAAGGGAACTCTTTTTTACTACTTAACTATCAAATTAACTATTGAATAGAAAACAAAAAACGACTTTTTGTCGGGCACGGATTCTAGAGCTATTTGCTTAAATGATCCATTCCTCATTATTTTTAGAAAAATTCCTATATTAATTTAAGAAATATTCCCTGATTAATCCTCGATGCGTTTTAGCATCCCACCTTTTGCTTTACATAAAAGAGTTCTACTTTTGTGAGATCCACTTGAGTTGGAATTGGCTTTCTACCTTTTTTATTATATTTGTTTGAAGTCAATTTAAAGTATTTGAAGTATCCATTTTACTAGAATAAGAAATTCCCTTTAGCTGCCTACATCGAAATACAAAAAGCACTTTTCTTTCTTCTTTACTTTGATTAATGTTTTAGAATTGGAGAATGAAAAGTTCTCTCTGACTTAATAATTCTTACTTCTTGGTTTTCCCGGGGATTCTAAAAAATTCTTTTTGAAAGGAATCCTACTTAACTCTTTAGAAAATGTACTTATTCTCAACAATTATCTTGACCTGATTAGTTGTTTTATTTTTTGTATTTTGAAAAATGTTTCGAGTTCAATCTCGTTAATTTACCGGCTCAAGGATTAATTGCTTTGTCGGGACTTACTTCTTTATTGTACAAATCTTATCAAAGTTTTCTTAGATCAATAAAAGACCAAAAGCAAAAGCAGTTTGTTGATTTCTAATTGACAGTAGAGCGCTTGTACCAGAACAGGAACTTACTACATTAAAAAATCCTAACTTTCTCTAACCCCATTGACTTGACCTATACTACATAGAGTCAAGCTTTGTTCAATCTATCCAAGAATTCCTGTTTCTAGGAAATAAATTTGAAAAAGTAATCTTAATATTATTTTTGGACTAGTACCCACATAATAGAGCCCGAAAGTCAATTCAAAAAACCCTTTACCAAATTTAAAGTAAACGATCGCAGAACCCGGGCGCAGGATTTATGAATGCACTGCCTAGGGACTTCCACGATTCCCAATAACAAGCTTTCCTTGCGAGGTTTGAACTCTATAGCTAGATTTACAAATGAAACTAATCCAAGCATCACTGCGAGCAAAAGGATTAAAGGGAGCCTGGGTGGACTAAATGAGAAGAAAAGATGTGAAAATACTTCACCTTGTTTATAGAAAGGGTAGCCAAACATTAATGAAATGAATAGTTAAATGATTCTTGGGCTGCGAACGGGAGGGCAACCCTTCCGCCGGAAAGGGGGTTAGAGAGGACTACTAAGTAGCTAAGAAAGGATATTCAATCCCTTCACGGGGCAAGCCCCTTAAAATTCCTATCTCATGTGTCATGATAGAAGACAACAGTGTAAAAGGTGGATACCCTAAGGTTTTGAGATTTCTCTGCCCTTTCCCACAAAAACAAAAAATTTAAAAAACTAGCTTTAAAGTTTTATCCAAAGTAGAGAAAATATGAGGCTGATAGAAAGAATAATAGAAAAGGACAAATTCATTAGCTATCGCTATGAAAAGCGCTTAGTAATCAATATAAGTAAAATGAGTCAAAAAAACATGGAAGGAAAAAAAGAGAAAAGCTTTATTGAAATGATTAATGGAAAGAAAGATTCCATTCATTTGACTGACCAAGGGGGCACCACCAAAAAAGGGAATTTGTTAAAGAAATGGAAAATGCCCCTCATTCACATTCTTAATATTTTATATTAAGGAACCTCTCACCAAGATGCTATAAGTCCGCCCCTAACTTCTCTCTTTAGGTTAGGTAAAGTGATTTCTATGAAATTTCATGTTTCCAGCACCTTCCTCGATTTCCCCTGTTGAGCAAGTCTGTCTGAACTAAACTTCTTCTTTTAGAGTTCACTCTAGTCTACTTCTTTCGGCGCCAACGTCTGCCCGAGTTCTTGTTCTTAGATGTTCATACCTTGTGCTGTTTCTGAGTCCTTTCCTGATCTATTCGTAGGTCAAGCTAGAAGTCTTTTTTTCCTAAGTAGTCAATCCTTTAATATGGTCGAGAGCGCTTTGTGCTAAGGAGTTATTGCACTCAACTCCATCTCCTTTTTCTATCTTCTATAAAGAAAAAAGATCGATATTCTCTATAAGTTGACTATTCAAAGAATGGGTTCTTTCATTCTATTTTCCTTTTCTTAGGCATGGACTTGGAGATTTGACTACAGACCCTTTTAATAAACTATTCTATCACGTGGAACCGGTAGACCCCAGTCTCGAATGTTCTCAATAAGTAACTTTTTATTCACTGTTTTTTACAATTTTTGTGGTTAACTCTGTCTTATTCGAGCTATGGAACTGAATGCGGAACTGGTTTAATCTTTGCCCTACCTTTATGTTATAATGTTTACCTAGAGCTAGTGCCTGGAGAACACGAACTAGAATGTTTTCTATAAGTTCTTGCTGTTGAAGTAGTAGTTGGAGAAGACTCAGATGGAGCCTTTCTGTACTTTCTTAAATAGCTCGCCAAAGTGGATTTAAACGACCATCGCTTTTCTCTGCGCAAGCTTCGGATCCCTCTAGTACAAGTTTTAGTTTGATACTTTAAACTCTATAGCCCAAGACTGATGAGTCGATTTCTCACTTGTCTATTTAGTAGCCGACCCGTGGCTTGGCTAAATAACTAAGGAAAACCCTTAAGGCCCACCACCGACATAGTGAGTAGCTACCTACAAGTGGCCCAGAAGGATCAATTTAGGTAATTAATGGTGTAATGAGTTTTTTTCTGTCGATTTCCTTGTAATAGCATACTTCTATCGCTTCGACTGTAGCTCTGCTTGGGGTCTTTGGGTTATCCGTGGAGTCCTGATCAGTAAGGTAGGGTAAGATTATGCCATTGAAGGGGTTCGTATCTAAACTTCAAGCAAGCAAAAAGCCTTGTTATTGTTTATTCTCAACCAACACTACATTAATTCTATAAATAATAATAATAATAGAAAAGTCATGGAATTGCTTAGATAAAGAAATTTCACAAAAGCAAAAGAAGGCTAGGAGACTCTCGTCTTAAAGTTTTTTTACATAAAATGGATGACAGTAACTTTTCTCTTTTTTCTCTACTCCTTTTTTACGTTTTCTTATTCTTTTTCTATTTGTATTTAACCAAACGTAGAATTGACTACCAAAGTGCTTCAGGAATACCAATGCAGAAAACGGAGCTTTTTCGTAACATACGAGTTTAGAAAAATACTTAAAATAAATGCTCTCTAGGGCAAGTACTCCGAAGTGTCGAACTCTTCCAAAGTCTGTTCAATCTGGGTTTTTCTTCGTTATTTAGTATGTAGAGCTAAGAGTATAACTCAGAGTCTGCCGCATAGTTTTTATCAACTAAAGAACGGGTCAGTTTTTCGTAACAGAGAAGTTTCAAAGAAGCGAAGTCTTTTAATACTCATATATATAGGGATGGTTAAACTTTAAACGCCTCGGCTCTAAGAAGGTATTTTAAAATGGATGTAAGGGCTCAATTCGGGCCGTCCTCCTCTTAAGTTTCAAGGGCTTTTTCTTTTTTCAATCTTATTATTTTTATCTTCTTTTGTTGTAATGCCACCCTAAGACTTGGACTTCTCCCTTCTGGGGTTTTTCATTCCCCTACTTCTTCTCTTAAGAGATATTTCATTTCATATTCGATGCATCAATTAAAAGAATAATAAAAATAAAGAAGAGAGAAAAAGAAGTAACGACGCAAGGAAATTTTGTATAGAAATAATATTCCCCGAACCTTGCAAATAATGAATGCAAAAGAGAAAGAAACCATTTCCGTTTTCTCTCATCACAGTACGAGGAAAGTGCGGCTTTGGGGAAAAGATTAAGTATAATAAAGAAACAAATACAAGTGAAAGTAATTGCATAAAAAGAAAGCCCCCAGTCAGGAGAAAACCGTCGCTAGCCAATCTGTGCTCGGGAAACCCTTACAACGTGCCCATTTCCTCTCTCGTTCTTTGATCTATACTTCTACTATTAGCAGCACTGTTCCATCTTTTTTTGTTGTGACCCGTTGATTAGCCACTTTGATAAACTAGATTTAGTTCGGTCAAAAGCATCTATCCTTAATTGACGATAAGGAACAAAATCCATAGACTTTGCGCTTTCCTACTCGTTTTCGAAACGCATCTTACCGTACAGCTAGATTTATGAGTCACAAGTCTTGTCTTTGTCCCTTTTCGGTTAAGGGCGTGAATGGCCCGCGTGAGGAGAGGACCCGGGGACGGATTCACTTCTTCCAAGCTTACCTGGATGCTTTTCCCTGCTGCTCTGTTCGAACTTTCTACGATACCATTTCTTCCTAAGATTTTCGAGATCTCTGAATTTTGGCTTTGGAAATGACAATCTTTTACTTTTTTCTTTCAGGTTGGCTCTAGTGTTCACTGACAACAAGATCCAAGAATCTGAAAATTGTAAATTTTATCGATGCGGAAGAGTGATCTTTCATTGAACTCTATTCTAGCTCATTTTCTTAAATCAATCAAATGCAAACAACTTGACTCCGAGTCTTTTTTCTTAACTATTTTAGAAAGAACTAGATATACTTGAACAGACCTTGAACGACCAAGTAGGTTGTTGAAATCTGAGTAAAAGACTAAATCGTGAGGCTCCCCCGTGAGTGGTCAAAATCCTAGGTTCTTTTGCTCCCAAAATTCCTTTTTGAAAGGGTGCAGGGAAATTTATGCTCTAATATGTTTACTTTTTTAAATATAAGGTTTATTGCAAAAAATATAAAGAAAAACCTAATACATAAATAAGATTTCATTAATTAAGCATCGTTTACAAATCGAAAGCATTAAACACATATACTAAAAAAAGCATAACACATCATTATTATTTATTCGATACTAATTAATACTAGTAGTCAACGACTTCTTCTAATTTTGGTAGGCGACAAACTGCACTATGAGACCCTGTCGCTCCGCCTCTAGTGCTTGCCCCCTCTCTTGTAGATTTGCGACATGCTCTCTGGCAACACGAATGCGCTCTTATTTTTTTAGCTGGTCGAACACTCTTCAAAAAGAAGTTTAGCATTTTACGGCCCTCTTTAATCTGTTGTACCATTTCGGCAGCAACAGCAGAAAGCCTTTTTTCAGCCATACTTATAGTAATCAATTTCTTTTAGTTTAATTTGATGAAGTGAACTTCCATTTATAAAGTGGTATAGGAATCTCGCCCCGTAAGCCAAGACCGGACCTATTATACTCTTTTTATTTAAACAAACATGATGACCGTATAACAAATTTCTGCTTATAGCTTCAGACTTTATTAACCTGTACACTAGCTTATGTAGCTACAATCAACCCGTATCATGCGTAGAGAAAGAATAGTAGAAAATCCTAAAGTATCTTTTCTTTTGAAGTACAACAAAAAATTGCATCTTAAATAATTGAGATTTTACGCCGGTAGAAAGAAAAAACTTTTAAAAAGGCGGGCGCAATTGGATACCAAGCTTCTAACTCACTTTACTGCGAGAACACCTTATACCTCCTGAAATAACATATTTTGGTTCTTTGTGTTTTTAACATTTCTCCGTAAGTTAAATATAGTACTGATAATTCCAAAACCATAAGAATTCCCTGAATCTTTTAATCAATTTTCGATTTTTTTCTTACTACCTTACAGGAAGTAGTATAGAGAACGTTGGGAAAGGGGGATTTTATGCATTTGAAAAGCACAAGCGTCATTGGCAGACTGAAAGAGGCATTCACATTCCGTATTAGTAGCTCATTCTTTACATAGCAAAAAAACCTATGACTTTACTGGTTTACTTGTTGTCAGTATCTCAATCATGCCTTAATCAACCCGCTATGTGGCTAGTCGTTGCTAGTAATTTCTGCTCACGAGTCCGTACTCTGGTCAGTCCCGTAGGAGAAGAATCAAAGGTTCTAAGAAATAGAAAAATCGAGATTAATAAAATCTGATTCCAGTAATTTTTCTTCAATAGAAAAAGGGCAAAGTAATAAATAGGGTGTTAGATGTCTAAAATCAATCAATATTATTTTTGAAAGTAAAGTGATAGCTAGATTCAAATCCTTACTAATAAATGCGTAAAAGTTCAAGTGCATTAATTTAATTAAATCACTAAAACATCGAAAATTATAGTGTTTTGGTAAACTATCTCTATTTGAAAAAATACATAATATTATATAACATAACAAGGTTGTAAGAGAGTGTTCCTTATAGTAATTAAATAGAATTCAATCAAAATTCCCAAGAAAAAAGCTGTACGTACAGCCTCTTCTATTAATTTAATTGAAAAAGTAGTAAGTAAAGAATCCAGAAAAAGGAGATAGAATTGGATATATAAAGTAAAGAAAGAGAAATTCAACGCATTTTCAACTAGCTTAACTAAATACTGCGCAGGTATCTATTTATAAAATATAAATAGGGCTTACTTGGTGATTGTCAAACGCGCGCACAACAAGTGAGAAGAAGAGGATCTAGAATCTGCAATAAAAAGAAAAAGATAGGGAAAGTCGAAGTGATCTAACGTCTAGTTCTTTCGTGGATGTTGACACTTTTAATAGGGAAATATCCAACACTTATAATACTCCTTTTTGAATTGGAAAATATTTTCATCTGATCTGCATAAATGACTAAGGTACTGGGTGTAAATTAAGAGTAAAATCCTGGTCAATCTTAGGCATTAGATTATCTCGTTTCGTAAAACTGGCAGGTTACGCATAGAGAGAAATGCACCGGTGTCGGCAAGAGCCCAGGCCGGCCTACGAACTTAGGATTCACCTTAAATGGAACAGGTAAGCATGTATAAATCAATCAATCGATCCTTTTAGGCATTCAAAGCTTATAGTCCAAGAGAGAAGAGCTTGATATACGTGTACTAAAGCAACAACTAAAAAAGGTTTTTTACTTTATAATACGAAAGTCATCCTTTGCGGTTAGTTGAAAAAAAATCCCAATACGAGGGAAAATTAGCATTATTGAACGAAAATCCATACATGCATAATACAAGAGTTTCCCGTTTGTGTATGAGTTTTCTACAAAGATCGACAGAGAAAGTCAGATTGACTTTGGAGACAGATAAGACCATAAGACAAAGTATGAGTATTTGTAATTGAATTAGTTAACTACATAACAAAGTAGGATTAGATCTTTCCTTTACTCTTTTTTTAGGGTTTTTCCTAATAAACTCTGCTAAATCTATGCTTACCGGCCCTTTCCGACTTTTCGAGTAGTGGCGGTGAAAGGCCCAAAAAGAATTCCGCAGACAGGAGACACTTAAGTTTTGCGAGTCTTTCTACACCAACACCAAAAAACTCTACTTTTTGATAATGATAGGGAAAAGCTTGTAAATATGACCATTTCACTTGCCATTTTTACTATCCTAACGTATCGATTCGTTCAAAAAGCGTATGTAAATAAACAGAACCCCAGGTCAACGCTGAAGTTAAGCCAAGATCGACCTCGAAAATCGTAGTCAAATGCGGAAAAACAAGTTAAAATCGACATAGAAATCATGGTTAAATCGCAAATTGTCTATAAAAGGGATTTTTTTCCTTTCATTTAAGCTTCTTTGACCTTTTCTCGTGAGTCAAGTCCTTCTAGGTCTTCCGCCAAGCTTTTTTATTTTATATAGAATACACTTCGACAAAGCAGTCTTATCGAACGAAGTCCACGCTATAGAAAAATGTCAAAGTTCCTTTATTAAGGAGGAAATTTAACTACCAGAAATAGAAAATGACCATCAACTTTTTTAATTACAAGAATTGCATATATAAATTTTTAATATATTAAACAATGAGTTGAAGCTAAGTTCCTCGTCAAACGTTATTTTCTCGCAGCAAGTAAAAAATAATTATGTACAACTAAACCTGTTGTTATCGCGGGTCAACCTTGACTATGATCTTGAAACGCTCTTTTGTTTCTCTTTGTCAATTTAGGTAGTTGGTGACGCATTCTGTTTTTAATATATAAATTCTTTCAATTGGCATTTTAGATAGTCAGTCCTTACGTGGGCGCTGTAGTCGTCTAGTTCTTTTGATTTGACTTTTGGGTGCTAAGATCCAAACCCTTCCTGATTGATGTACGCAAAATGAATAGGTCCGGTTGAATAGGATGATCAGAACCTGGAGCCTTCTGAAATTGCACTTCCCGGATTGATTCTAGTTCAATAAGTAGAGTATACCGGAGCGATAGCTCTAACGTAAATGAAACATGGCCTGGACTCTAAAGGAATTGAGTTGCTCGGGAGAGCTCGTGATGCAGAATGGATCCATTATTTTTGATTTCTTATAGATGATTCTAAAACAGGGTCGGTTGTGGGAAATCAAAAGCTAAACTCACAGATGAAGAGGGCTTTCTCTTTCTGTATTATAATATTTTTCCTTTTCCTAGTAAAAGCCACTTTTGCGCTTATGTTAGGAGACATCTTTCAAACTTAACTATAAAGAATCCTCAGAGTCAAAATTCTTTTTCAAATTCGTAGGGCATTCCTGATGTTGAGTAAAGTTCCATAACTCGCTTTTCATTTTTTCTATTGTCTTCTATAGCTAACCTCGTACTTGTTGAATTCTAGAATAGCAAAATCCGGAGTTTCCCACAGAGTACTATAGCACCGAGCAGAGCTTTTAATTGATTTTGATAAATTAGTTGAGTTTTAGGTAACTCGGGAATTTTATTTATTACTATGTTTTGTGAGTTGAAATAAAAAATAATCCTTTCAAGCAAGGCTGAGGAACCTATAATAATAAATGAAGTACGTTAACGAATACCACGTGCACCTTATATCTGAGTGGACTTATGAAAAATTAGAGAGAGTTCCTTTAAGATGACACTTTTGGCCTTACCTACTCAACTTACTATACTCAACTACTCATTCGCTACACAATTTGACTCTTCTCATACATTTTGACCTGATAGAAATCTTGAATGGACTTAGACAAAAACGAAAGGAGAAAAGGAAAAATCTGGATTTACTAATTGCCAAAAAAATGAAACGGAAACCAAAGGTAGATTTTAATTTTAGAGCTGTAAACTCTGCAATTTTCTTGTTTAGCTTTTGTAATACGTAAGCTTCGCTTTCTTATATAGATATGAGATGGTAGAATTAGCCTCCCTTAGCACCCTTCTACTTTTCTTAATTGCTTTATTTTGATAGATCCATGGCAGATTGTTGATTAATAAAAAATAAGAATAAAATGAATGAGGCATATCTCTATGCGACCATTGAAAACTCTTTAGCTTTGAATACTACTATATATCTGTCTATTTCGTCTTTTCATTTATCCCAGAATTTATTTAAGAATTTATAAGTCAAATGCTTGCTAAAAAGTAGAGCGCTAAAACTCGACACTACCTTAACCGTATATAAGTAAAAGCGGGCCGGCCCGAGTAAGTAGACAGGAGGTTTAAGCCCTTGTCTCAATACAAGATGAACATAACTAGGAAATCGGACTGGCTACAGATAAAGATAACATAAAAACGGCCAAGTTATTCCCATAAAGTAAAAATAATTGAGAATAATAAATAAACAATCCAAAAGCCAACAATTGCTTATAAAAAGAAAAGGAATCCCTTTTATTCTCGAAGTTAATAATTTCTTTTTAGTCCTTCTCGTCCAGTGATTAGGACGTCGGTTTTAGAGTCAAAGACGTGGTTCTGCTTCTCAGAAGGAGTAGGTACTTGTTTCCTTTTTGATCCCACCACAACGATATTTTTATTCTTTTTAAGCTTGCTAGATATGATTTTTTTTTGAGCGCAAATAGGTTTATTATGTGTAAAAAGATATAAGGTAAAAAGGACATATTCTTCAACGCTAACTCTAAGTTCTTTCTATTTTATTTATTGGTTTTCTGTTCACCAATCACTAAGTATGCTGGGGAGACCTGGAAATACTAAAAAAATAGTAAAAATGACTTCATTGTGCAAGTATAAATAAAGTTTATAACTATTTATTGTTCCAGTAGGGATTAGCGGTACTTGCCTCTGGGCCCTTCCTTATACATTTTTTACAATTTATAGATTGTCTGGACGGTTAGTCTCTAAATCGAAGGCTTACATAGTAATTGTTCTCTGCATGCTTTCTAGTCTTGGATCCAAACTAACTTCTCTGAATGTGGGATGTCTTATATTAAAAAAATTAATATTTAAAAGGCCTCTTGTGTTCATAGGGATTTAAAATTACTATCTAACTTGACTTCCAGCTAATGGTAATATGATCTGAACAGGTATCCTCCAACCACTACACTCTCGTCAAGCAAATCGGCAAGAATCCTCAAAGAGTTGTCACCGCATCGCAGTTAAAGGCTTCCGTACCTGAATTCGCTATCCAAGGACCCTTGTAATTAGTTGAACGAGAGGCTTCTTGTACCCTCTCAGGAAAAATTGGACTTTGAAGTAGATAATCCCGCGGCAAAGCACCTCAAAAAAATTGTTTTTAGCCCCTGTAGATTACAGAAAAGAAATCAGATGATTGGATCGAAATCAATGGAATAGTTTTCAGCTATAATTATAGCATAGGAAAATATACTTTGAGCACAGGTTGGCGAGTCGCATAATGAATCAATAACGCTTGCAGAATCGGTCAAAGGAATGGTCGGATTAAAAAAACATTGGCCAGTAACATTTCCCATACACGAATTTATTAGACTAGGATTTAAAATGAGCTATCATTCTGTTAATATGTATACGTCATCCTGAATTTCCTTTCTGCGACCTATTTCGGCCTCACATTTCTTTTGAGAGTATTCTATTCTCTGGTATTTTAACTTCTCCTAACTACCGAGTTTCCTTTCTATTTCTTGATTTTCTTTGTTATTCGCCCAGTTTTTTAACCATACCAAAGCTATGTTTCGTGTCATCGCCAGTCTTTTTTACGATAAATTTATGTACCTATTTATTTCATTTCCAATACTAACATTCTCGAACTGCTCTGCTCTTTTTACTATTTATTACACAATTACTTGGTTGTCATTATTTCCGATACGCACTTAGCATTCTGAGAGAGCAATGAACGTAGGCGTAGCCTCCCCTGCCTTATTTAATTTCTTTTACTAAGGCTACTAAGATGTTTCAGTTGTCTTTTTCTCTACTACGGGTTTTGTAGTGATTTGGAGGGTTTCCGAGATCTCTGAATCTATATTTATTTTCAAATCTTTAAGACATTTTATCGTGAGAAGAATGAGAGCATATCTTGTATCCAAACAGGTGAAAGGAAAAGTGTTATTGAGTTTTAGAGTCAAATAAGATTAACAAGAGCAAGAAAAAGAAAACTGCATTTTCTGGTACTCATAAATAAACATCACAAAAAGTTCTTTTGTTTGTGAACCTTGTGATTGCTACTAGGAATCGATAACTCAAAGGCTGATAGGTCCATGTTACAATTACATTCTATTTAAGAAAAGAATGCACGTTTTTCTTTATTTTTACTTTGATGAACTAGATCCGCCACGATAAATTCATATATAATAAATAGAAAGCTTTCGAGGCATCTCCTGAATTTACGACATCTAAAGGTGTATGAACAGATTTAGGAAAAGGTAAAAGTCGAGTTAGCCCAGGGGATCTTCCTTGCTATGTAAACTACATAGGAATTCCTACTATTTCTTTGAGATCCAGTTGTTCTGCACAGTCCGTCCTTTGAAAAAACTTAGTAAAAAGCAGTTTAAAACTTACGCTCATACGACCTTTCTATCACAATATCTCTTGTATTGAGTTAATGGATTGTTTTTATCAGACCGCTTCTTTTAAATTATACAAAGTAAAGAATTACTTGATTAGTTAAAGAAGCCAAAAAAGTGGTTAGGTGTAGAGATCGAATTAGATTTATCTCATGACTCACAATTTGTCCATATGGAGATTTTTAAATAGGGAGGTAGAAATCCAACTCCAAAGCCTATGCGGAAGGTCTGTTTTATTAACGAAAATGAAAGTTCACTGCTTTCAGATCCCTATGACATAACATTCGGATACGACCATTTGAATGCCAAAAGCCTGCCGGATTAAAAAAAATAATAAAAGTTGTTTGTTCACTATGCACAAGATTTTCGCATAGACTTTTTCTCACCTTGCGTCTAAAAAGGTAAATTTATACAATTTTATATTAATGTAAAGAGGTTTTAACCTTTATCCGACAGACAAAAAGGTACTTTTTTAGTTATTTCATTTTAGCTTTTTTCCGTCGATCGACTCTTTTTAGGAAATTCCAAAAATGAATATACTTTAGGTAGAGTCTCTGGGAGAATCGAATCCTAGATGACAACCAAAGCCTTTGTTATAATAATAAGATGAATGCACGCGTAAACTTATTACTGATCAACAGTTTTTTGATGGGCCCTTGATCTTGTTGAGATATTAATCCTTCTGCAGGATTGCGGAAAAGCCCTTGTGCTACACATCTTTTCTCTATTTTGTCCCTAGCCTAACTGGAAGGGCCTTTTTCGTAGAAATTTCACAATTTCCTTTGATCAATGTTTTTATTCTCTATTGAATAAGGAATTGTTTATAGAAGCGAACTAAAAAGAGCGAATGCTTATATATAAGATAATTAGAACATTGGCTTTGTGGTGAGGAAAGTTGCGGGTTTCAGGCCCTTTCTTTTTCGACAAACGAGGATTTCACCCCTAACCCGGAGGTTTTGTGCATCGATCTATTTGAACCTTTACCTATGTCATTTCGGAATCGTTACTCTATCACTTTTCAAATTATTGACAGAAAAAATATACTATCCACCCTACTTTTATAAAGTTACTCTAGGGAATGCTTAGAGGAAAAGGGTTAGTCAGCGCCTTGTGGTCTTTCTTGCAATCGGGAAAAATTCTAGCTATGAGGAGCTACTAGCCGAGAATATCTAAAATTGATGACACATCTTTTTATATTTAATTTATTGGGCGATCTTTCTGCGCTTCCATGAAATTCTTTGCTCGCCCTAACAGAGAAATCTGCCTAGTCAGGTGGAGCGAACGATAAAAACCTAAACGTTTAAATTGTTAAATTAAAAAACCTAGTATTGGATATTAAAGGAAGTAAGAATTCACCTTAGGTCAAATCTTCGAAGTATGGTTTGCTTACTCGATATATAGAATTGGCAGTGATCGAGGACGTAGATTCAGAAGTTTTAAGTGAAACTATAAGAGAAATTATATTCTTCTTTTTTATTTTATCCCTGCCAATGGCTTTGAGGCGAAATGCTGGCTTTGGATATTGTATTAGGAAATACTACAGCAGCCACAACTAAATGGATAAGGCTGCTTCCAAGAGAAAGATTAATTGTATCAAGAAGAGAGCGGTGGGAGTAAGCAACTTCCTAATTCGTGAATAAAAGCTTATATGAGTTGACCCAGAAAGATCCAGGGTAGGCTTGTCAAAAAATAAGATACTTTATTTCCAACATAGGCAAAGTGGCTTTTACAAAAGAAGCGGATCAGCTAGATTACCTTTACTTTGACTGTCACTAACGCACCCTTGGGTCGGAGGGTGCAGGAGGGATAGAAGGTATGCTTCTATTGTCTGATCCAAGAGCACACTATGATCGGATCTTTACCTATTCTCTTATAGGAAGTACCTCCGAGATTGTACATGTGTCTTGTCTTTTTTACAGAATTGGCAGATTTGGCTTATTTAAATAAAAAGGGTACCTACGAGCTGTTCTTGAAGTGAAGTCCTGTGTCTTTATCCATTATGCACTTTTTCAATCATAAATAGTCATATCTAGGGTCCTTTTTTAGTCCCGAACTTAGTAAAGTATATCGTCTTAGCTTTGCTCCGCCACTGATGGATGATCTAAAATGTTTGCTTTTTTTTTTCAAACTTTTATTCCGGTCCGCAAGAATGGTTTTTCCAAAAGTGTATTCTTAAAAAATACAATTAGCCTAGAAAAATAGTATTCTTCTTTGAAAAATATGTAAAACTGGGTTCCTTGATCATAGATCATCAGGGCTGTGCCAATAACAATGAGTCAGCATGCGACCCTTTTCAAAAAGGTCTCCAGTTCCCCGATATCCTTTTTGAGCTCGAATCACCTATTGGTGAAGGAAATTTCTTTGATCCAGTCTAATATGGTGAATTCTACAAAGAGCTTGCCGAATCATCTTATTTTATTTATAACTATTTCCTATTGGACTTACTATCGAATAGCTAAAAAAGGAAGATCGAAATTCCGTAATAGAAAGAAGGTTGTAATTGGATTTTTGTGGAAGGACCTGGATGTTGGATGAAAGAAAAAGAGAGCCACTCCCACAAAAACAAGATATTAAAATACTTACTATCTATATCATAGACAAGCGCATCTCTTTTCCCTGGATCGTAAAACCTTGTCCTTTGATTTTGATCCTTTGGTTAACCCATAGGACTTTCTCAAAAAGCTTTAATTTATGCTCTTTACCTATGCTAAAACCAACATTTTATCACTATGCGTGCATCTACTACTTCTAAGAATATCTAGAATTATAGTTTTTTTTACCCTTCTTATGCAGAATCCGGAGCTTAAGAAATAACAACTCTTTTCTTTAACTGACTCTCTATTAAAACAAGCTGGGCCATAACCTAGCTAAACTACTGTTGAAGAGCAGGAATGCCTTGTTAAAGATTTGGTCCTTCCCGATTAGTGCGATACTCTAACAACTCTCGACATCTATTAACGCACATTCACCTACCATTTCATCATAAGTTTTTCCTTTTTGCTTATTCAGGGAAAAACTTTTTCTATATTTAGAATAAATAAATGGCTACTGGATCGATTAGACTTTCACAGACCACTTTTCTTTACTAGTTAACTTCTTTTCTTATTAAATACAAAGTAGGATTTTATAGCAAGTAGAGTTTGTAGTTCTAGATCACACTGGACAAGGAGACGGTAGCTTTTCTCCTTTTCGGGCCAGACATAAGCTCTTCTTTTTTAATCCACGCTAAGATCGGATCTTTCCGACTTTCCTCGATTAAGTATCTCAACGCATCCTTCTTTAAGCAGGGCGAACAAAAAAGCTTTCAATTACTAGGGTTTTGGGAAAGGAAGTCCTTTCTCTACATAAAAACTATTAGGTTTCGCACAGCACTTAGCTGTAGTTCAATTTTGTTCTTACCGCGCCACTAGGGAACGCGGAGAACCCATCTCAATAGTTCCACCAGGATCGGCCTACTACTACTACTACTACTACTGCCTTTCTTGCAAGTTAAAAAAAAGAAAAACGAAAACCTATGTCTTTTTTGCTAGCTACACTTTTTATCTTAAGTATTAAGATTAGTTTGGTAGCAAAGGGAAGTTTGCAATAATGGATCTTTATGAATAAATGGTAGATTCTTTAACCTTTGCAGAAAGGAGATCCTCCTATCCTAAATGGAATCCTAATCCATATAAGCTTATTTATAATGAAGTTAGTTTTATGTAGATAAAAAATCAATGCTTAAGCTCGATTCTTTAGTCTATGTTTATATAGTAAGACTAGTATGAAACTCAAATCTTTCCCGAGATCGATTACCTGTAGCTAAAACAGACAACTTATACGGAGATATATTCGGGCTATCCAATCAAATATGCAGAGTTCTCAATCTCCTGTGCATCCGAGCAATACCTATAAATCTTATTTCAAGGTGCAGTAAATGGGGAGTGGATAAAGTAAAGCTCTAATCGTCAAAGAATATTCAATAAAAATCTATTTTCCAGCTATTGCCGAAAAAGTATTCTTTTTTTAAGCAAAATACTTATATGAAACCTGTGGATAGTTGCTTAGAAGGACCTAAAAATACCTCTTTTGGATTGATTATTCTGGCTTTATGAACGATTTTTAGTTCTTTTCCTGACTGTCTAATGTGTCGTTGACCTAGAGTCCTTCAACTCAATATAAGTGAAAGAAGAGATTGCTTAGATCTTATTATATAAGAAAGATGACTGAGATCAACTAACTCCTGGAGCAAGAGATGGAGAACGATAATGACTCATTGAACAAGATGGAAAATAGCCATATTCTGGTTAATGCGCTGAACGAGTACTTTTAACACCTTGTTAACGCTCTAGAGGAGAGCTTATTTCAAGGATAATTCAAATAGTATAGTCTCTGTTCTCCATGATCCAAGAGCAACCCGTTTTCTCACCTTTTTCCTTAATTAATTGTATTATATTATTCTGCCTTGGGGATGTCATTTGGATTTACGCTTTTAGAGCCCTCCGATCAATTTCATATGAATTGTTTACATGCCGATTTAGTATCTAGGCGGTAGCAATGCCATGATCTTGTGGCCTGATGTCCTCGGTTTGCTATACGAAAATGGGAGAAAGAAAAGAGCACTTGTGAACGAAAAAGAAAAAAGTATCTTCCGTCTCCCGAGCTCGTTGAGCATTAACATTCCATACTTATTATATAATATACTGGCCTAAAAAATCTAGCTAAATCTAATTTTTCGTGAGCAACTACTAACGTGGATCTAGTTCTTTTTTTTGTATTTCTATTGTGCTAATAACCCATAGCAAGACACAACCACTTTTGGCGAACGATTTTCTTTCAAAGAGACAGCCTTAAAAGATCCGATTTAATTAGTTTTTAGATATATATAAAAGGAACTCTGTGAGTTTTCAATTATCTTGCGCGGAGCATGATCTCCAAATGAATAAGCTATGTAACCGCAGGGTGGGGAATGGGGAGGACCAATCTCAAAAGTCACTAACAGCAGTAACTCACTTGCAAACAAAAGCTCTGACCCTGACTCTATTATTCCCATAACTATATTGACAAAGACTCCGGAGAAGCTAGTAAGGTTCTTTTCGAAAAATCACCGGTTGTAGAGAAAGAAGACTTCCTTTACCCATCTTATGAAGCAAGGACATACTATAGCAAAGGAATCCCTTTTCTTCTTTCTTTCTTTGTCAATCGACTAGGATTAACCGCGGTGTTCGGTCAACGGCTACTCTGTCGGGCCCAACCACTCCCTACTAAAGTAAAAAAAAGCCAGAACTCTTCGAAAATCCTTCGTAAGTAAAAGACTTCTGGTCAGGTTGGATTTCTTTAGACTCCAAGGGCTTTTCCCAAGAGCACGGCTCCCCACCTTTACTTTCATTCCGCTTCCTCTCTTTCTGCGAAGATTTTTATCTTTCTTTCACACTCTTTATCCGGAGAAATCTCTGTCTACTTTATTGTTATGCGAAAAGTTCTTTTTGTTGATAACCTAAGGGATAGATTTGGTTTATATTGTTAGGTACGTAGTTCATAAGCTTTTGGGATGCTGTTCTTTTTTCTTAAGGCCTACTCCTTTGTTCGGAAGCTGGCATAAAGCTATTACTTGGAGACTCTCGTTTCTTTTGATCCCGAGCTTTTCTTTATATAAACCTAGTCCCACGACTTACTCCGTAACGGTTTAAACATCTACCTCTAACCCAGATGCAGATCGAAGTTGTTTAATAGAGTAGAAAGTTTTCTTTTTTTAACTAGTATTTTTAGCCCTCTGTATCTCAAATGTTATGGGTTCTAGAAACAAGGTGTAAAGAAGGTGAATTGGTTGTGGAATAGGTTGTTCTGGGTGTATAGAAATCCACATTTCTTTTGTTTCTTTTAAGCGGAAAATGTTTGTCTGGTTCAATCGAAATCTCGGGCATCATAAACTGCTACTTAATTATTCGACATTTTTTATGGTATGAGAGCTTTTGGTTTCTCCTAACTTTTACTACTTGGGCTTCTTCTTTGGATTAGGTAAGAAGTCCTATAAGAGTCTAAAGCATTCTCGCAGGTAAAAAAGAAAATCTATTCCACGCTTCTACTCTTCACGAAATTAACATAACAGAGTTGCCCTGCTTGTGGCACCTTTCTTTATTTTGATAGGCTGGAAGAATGCTTTCCTAGAACTTTTTCTAACAAAGTCTATTTAAACGGGCATCCTATCTGGAATTCTTGTTTTGTCGCTTCGGAGTTATGTGATTGCTTTGGAACCTAAACGTACATTCTTGACAACTTGACGGCAGATTCCTTTTCGCAGGTACTCTTCGCTTTTTGTTCTTCTTTCCTCTTTGTTCTCGGTGAGCCTGTCATTCAGGATACCTCTCACAAAATCTTCTTCTCGGAACCTATTCATTTACATCGTGGTCGAAAATCGATTAATCTTTATCGATTTCTTCTTTCACCTCTTCGACCCATTCAATACAAAAGTATCCTTTAGTCTTCTGAAGGAAGAGGTGGGCTATGGTGACAAGGATGCTGGGAAGCTAAGTCATCTACTTCCTTGTGCTTTATATTTCTCGAGGATTAATTTGATAATATAATTTCTTGTATAATATAAGGATGCTATTTGAGAAAGGATAATAGAGCACTTTTTGAATTTAACAGGAATTTCCGTGCTTATGTATTTTTGGACTAGGGGTATTCCTTTAGTGTACTGCTCCTCGCGGAAAACTTCATTTTCCATTGCCGCCTTCTTCTCTATTTCATCCAGAGTCTTTGCCTTTATTTAAAAAATTTTATATTAAAATTAGGTTTTTTTTGAAATGTCAGAATGGACTTGGCATTATCTAAGGATCTTTCCTTATCTGTTCGTTTAAATTATCTTGCAAATTCGCATTTATTAGCTTAGTTTACTAATTACTCCGCGCAGTTTTCTTAGTTGTCTGCTACTTGTTAGATTGATTAATGCTTGTTGCTATTTATTTTAATTATATTTTATTATAGTAGAGGCAGGGGTCACGGAGCCCCCTTTATAAAACAAATGTGACTGCAATGAAATAGAGCAAAATGCAATCCTTCTAAAGCACTTCGTAGTTCGGAGTCACTCGTTTTGTTTGATCTTAATCACATGGCATAATAGATCTGTTTTGACAGCTTTTCTATTTTTTGCAATTATGTAGTTGAGTGGAAACTCAACGAGACCTTGCATTTTGATTTTTGCTTTATTATTTTATTTTACTTGAATTATTTAAAAGTTAAAAAAATATAATTAAGTAAAAAAAAATACTCGCTTTAACATTATATTATTTATAGAATTTGTGAATAAATGCTTTAGTTGTTTATCCGATTCCATGCTTTTATCGTCAATCTGACGACTCTTTTCTTTTTATCCTATTTTATTTTTGGAGTGAGGTTTAAGTTCATGGCTATACAATGGTTTGTTGTTTGGTGTAAATACTGAGGTATTTTGCAAACAATAAAGTAAGACATAAAGGAGGCAGGATGTCATTTAAATAAAAAACTGCAATGTAGATTTCATGTTTAAATATTTTCCACAAAAACCTTATGTCTTGAAAAGAACAAAAAAGACTTATGGAATGCCGTCTTTTCTCCAAAAAAAGCGATTTAGCAGAAGAAAAATGTCTACCTAAAAAAGCCCGCTAAATCAAAAAAAATATTTTGCATCGTTTTTAGTCTATGTTTTATTTCTCTTCTTAAATAATTTTTGTTATTTCGTGTATGTACCTTTTTCTCTCCGATTTTTTCTTCATTTTTTTGCTTTCTTATTAGTCTTTTTTGTTTCTTCTTGGGAGTTTTTTTCCTTGTTTTTTTCCTTGTTTTTTTCTTTGTATTTTTACTTGCCTCGCCTACGTTTTTCTTCTCACAACGGTTGGAGCAGTTTTTTATTTTGCTTATAAAGAAGTCCTTTTTTTGTACTTTGTTTGGTACATCTATTTTCCAAAAGGCTACACCGGAGTCCATCTCAAGGATGTTTGCTCGTTTCTCAATTCTTCACTAACTTTTTTGATTTCTATTAATTCATTTTAATTTCTTTGAAGTTCTCACAATTAATTAAAAACTTTTGGCCTTCTTTCTCCGCTTGGTAGTGGGACAAATGTTTGTTGTATTTTAAAGAAAAGAAAGAGTTTTAATACTTCCTTAGCGAGTTGTCCATTTATGTATAAATAAATTTTTCAATTGTTTTTAGTAAAATTGATTTTTATTATTATATTATTATTATTTTTCATATTTCTTTTTGATGCTACTTGTGAATGATTACTTCAAGAATTCAAGAAGATTGAGTTTTTCATTTCGACTTAAGTAAGCCAATAAATATTTTTAATAAATATAGAATTTTTATTATAAATCGCAGTCTTTTATGAGTTTTCTGCACGATTGCCTGAAATCATGTGAAATATATGGAAATGTAATGGCCTAATCAGCCAGCAGCAAAAATTTCTTAACACACAAAGTTATGCTTAAATAGGTAATAGGGCGTATAGTATATTTTTTAGTTTTTTATGAGAGACTTATTTTAATTGTACGATGTGCTTGTGCATGAATGTTAAGTAGTAAAAATGCTTTTAAGAAAATTGAAATCGTATTTTGCTATTATCAATAGCATATTCGTTATTTTGTATAAGTTTTTATTTCTAAAATACAAGAAGAATTTTTACGGAGATAGATCCGTCTTCGGATTTTTCATGTGATCCATGAAGGATTAAGTTGTTGCTAATAGTCAAATAAAAACGCACAAAGACATGGTAATAAATTTAATGTCGTTTGTTAAAAATATATTTTATTTTTACTTAATATTACAATTTACTAAATTAATTCTATATTTCTTTTCGGTTTCAACTCTCTCTAGAAATTTGAATTCGCGATCACAACTTCCATATGCTCATTTATTCTTATCTGGCCCATACATAGCTCAAGGGAACTCAAATAAACAATGGATATAGGTGGATATTAGGTCATTTACATATGTTTTGATCAGGTTTTGTGAGGTAAAAAAGGATAATAATTTAATTTTTTTTTTAATTTTATATAGCTTGCTGAAGTGGTTTCCCACGTGGGGCTAGAGAGGACCTTCATAAGTTTTATTAATGAAATTGAGGAGATGGGAGTGCATATATTGTATATAATGCTATAACTATATTTTATTATTTATATACTAAATACTTTATAAACGAATACTTTTTGTTAGATGGTTTTAGTTAAGGTCTCCTAAGAGAGCTGCCTTTATTTCTTTTTTTTTGTTATTTGTAGTTTTGTTTTTTTTTTTACTGTACGTTTTTCCTTTCTTTTTTGTTTTGTACGCGCTTTTCCTCTTTCTGCATTCTTTTTCGTCTATTTTTGACACCTCCAATTTTATTGTCGCTTTCTAATAGATGCCTATATTCATAACATTTCTTAAAATAATTTTAATAAAGAAAGAAAAAAATTAGCCAAAATAAAAATATGAAATAAAAAATAAGCGAGATTAATTAAAAAAATGAGATTAAGATTCTTTTTTGTAATTCATATTTATTTTTATGAAAGATTTTTACTGAATATAAAATTCCTAGTTAAATCTACTAAAACGTGGTTCTATAAAACCGCGGAACACAGATCCATATCCTAACTATTATAGAAATACTATAAGTCTATAGAATGTGGGTTTTTCGTAATTTCAAAGAAAAAATGAGATCGCGGGAACAACTCTTAGGACACTGGGTTATTTCATAAAATATACTGTCTGTTTTAGTAAATATGTTGATTATATATATAATTTATTACTGTTATTATATTAACATTAAATAGGATCCTGGGTATAGCAGGATTTGAACCTACGACCATTCGGTTAAAAGCCGAATGCTCTACCGACTGAGCTATACACCCTAAATAAACGTTATTTTACACTCTAATTACACTCTAAACTAAAGAATTCTTTTTATTGTTTTATATCTAATCCAAAATAGATAATTGAATTGTCTTTAAATTTAAGTAGTTCGTTTTGAATCTTATTTATTATAAAATTAGAGTATAGGTTTCGATTTAAGCTTTATTACTTATTTATAATAATAATAATTTTAATAATATGCAATTCTGGTAGAAACGTTGTAGTTAAAAACCATGAAATAATGTATTGAACAAGTTTATGTATTTTATTTTTATGTTTTTTTTAATCTTTTGTGTTTTATAGCTAAGCTATTTTCTTTTGGTTATTAATGAATAAAAACATACTTTATTTGAGAACTTCTTTTTGTTTAACTTATAACACTAAGGATTCCTTTCTAGCCTATACCAAATAAACTTCTTTTTCCTACATATATAATATATTATAATTAACTATATATACACTACAACATATTATTATTATCGTAGGTATGTTAAGTAGTAGTTATAAGTAATATATTATTTAATTAAAGAAAATAGCTAAATTACTAATTATTTTTAATTATAAATTTATATAATATATTGAGTTAAAAGTAGAACTTATTATATAGTTATTATGGTAAATAACAGTTATTTTATTATTTTATACTAATATTATAGTATGAAATCTCTATAATATATTAATGGTATGCCGATTTCTCTTTAGGAAAAAAATAAAATGAACCCTCTTCCTTATAATAATTTTTCACTACTTGGGTAGGAAGTCCTTTTAAGTGTTTTTTGAAATTCTATTAATTTTAATTACCCTTAATTTAATACTTTTTTTTTAATTTTCTAAAAATTAAATAATGTTTTTGTTCTTTAATGTTTTTATCCTCTTTGTATTTAGATTCCTTTTGTTTTTATATTCTAATTTATAATAAAAATAACTCTTTCTTTTTTTCTAATACTAATTTTGTGATTTTTGGCATTTATCTAAATTAATTGGAATACATTATATTTTTTTATATAATATTAATTCACTATTAAATGTTAACTATTTTTAAGCTAATTTTTCCTTTTAATGGAATAATAAAATTACTTAAATTAAAATTTTCTAGAAATTTTTGAGATAAATATTTAGTAATGGATACAATTTCTATTTATACATTTTCAGTTAGTTATGGATCTACTTGGGATTTCCTTTCAGGTTCTTTTCTTTTTTTTTGGAAACCCTTTTGTTGTTTATACTATTTTCTTTGCTTCTTTTTTTATTTATTTCCCATTTATTCTCTTATTATGTATGATTGTTAAGGATAGAATTTATCCTTATCTTTACGGAAATATTTGTGTCGATTTCTTTCTCTATTTTTTAATGTTCAACAAATAAAGTGGTTTTTTTGATTAGAAATCTGTTTTTGCTAAGTTTTATGTTTTACAATTAATTATTTTTTCTTTTTCGTTGATTATCTAAGATAACTTTATTTATCTTATTTATTAAGACGACTACTTTATTACTTCTTTCTCTATTTTTTAATATAAATAATTAATATTTTTAACTACTATTATACTATTATTAAATATATTAAATATGATTTAAGTGTAATTTTTTTATTAAGTAAGAATTTTCCATTTCTTCGGTTTACTTTATATTATCTGTTATTAGTATTTTTATTAGTATTTAATTAATAATTATAATTCTTCTGCGATTCCTTCTTATAATATTTGATTAGATTATAAGTCAATGATATTACTCTCCACGCAAGCTTCCCTTATTTTGGGTTTCCGGCGTTTTGGACGGATATCTTTTCCAGGATCTTTTACACATTTAGCAACCAATCTTTCTTATAGATAAGTATAAGGTTTATCCTGTTTTATTTTGGGGGGATTTCTGCATGGGCTATTCTTTCTTTAGGAAATTTTTTAAATATTTGTTGGTGATAGCATTTTTTTATCTATTTATTGTTGTCGAAGTGAATGTGGATATTTTTTCTGTGTTTTTTCCTTTTCGAAAATTTTGTCTTTCATAATTTTTCTTGTTGTAGAAATCTATTATTTCATGCAATCCAAAGTCTTATTTACATAGTTTTGTATACATTTCCTTTAAAAAAACTTTATTCTTAATTATTCAATACGTTTTTTGTGTTAATTGCGGTCGGCGTGATATATTTAATTTATTTACATGATTTGCATACATTGGAATTACACACTTTATTACATTTATTTAATTTACTTAACTTTTTTTACTATTTATATACTAATTTAGGACATTTCTTGTTTTTATGAAAGAGAGGTATTTTCGACAGTGTCTAGCATTATAAAGCTTTCTCTTTTTTTTTTGTTTTTTCGCATTCTTAAGAAACCCTCTGTTGATGTTGATCTTTTATCTCTGTTTTTTCTCTTTGTTGTTTGTGGAAGACTGAACGATTTTTTTGTTTTCGTGAGAGATGCTCCAATAGTTTCTTTAAGATTTTTCGAATAATTAAAGAATTCGGGTGTTCCTTAGGTTCCTTCGTTGACTTGCTTTTTAATCTTTTTAAAAAATCTTGCATGCGTCTCCTTATTATGGTAAGATTGCATGCTGCTTATCCTTCTATATCTAAACATAATTCACTACATCAAGTTTTTACTTACTGTATTATGTATTTCTTATTTATATACGTTAATTATTTTTATCGTTCGTTAAATTTGTTTTTCTGAGAAATTTTATGACACTTTTGCATTTTTTATTTGAAAAATATTTTTTAATTAAGCTTAGCACATTTTAATAAAACATTCTTATATTATTATTATTAAGAAGTGTATATTTTCTTTCAATTTATTAAAGAAAGAAGCTGTATTTGTTAAATGGGAGTTTTTTATTTAGGGGATTGGATTCGAATTGATAACATCTTTTATCTAAAGGTACTTATTTCGTAAGTAGTTGCTTTCTTTGAAATAGTATTGTTGCAATTTCTTTTTTAATTTTTTCGTAAAGACTTGGGAGGTTTCCCCCTGCATATTGCACTTATAGTGTATTTGGGCAGGTTTCATTTTATCGAGTATCTTCTTTTATTTTATATTTTTATTCTTATTTTCTGATAATATTTCTAGGATAAATGGAAAATTGAAAGTATTCTTTTTAAGTTTATTTTATTGGAAAGTTTTTTTAATTCCTGAGATTGCTTTTTCTCTTGTTCTTTATTTCTGTTTCTTTTGATTCTTTCTCTGATTTTGCTGCTTTATCCTCTGATTTCTTTTTACCTTTTTATTTTTCTTCATTTTTTTATTTGATGAATAGTAAGTCCATTAATAAGTCTAGATTTTTTTTCCTCAATTAGGTTAATGTAATTCAAGCATGAAATAATAACAACAAGATAAAGAAAAATACAACAATATTTTATTTAATGGAATTTTTAAGTTTATGAAAATTAGGAAGAAAAGGAATTCTTTCATTTTGTTTCGAGTGTATAGTTAGTCGGTAAAGCAATTCGCTTTAAATTTTATGATTGAAGGTTCTAATCGTTTTGATGCAAGATTTTCCCATGTCTTTCTGAATTTGTAGAGTTAGCTTTTTCATTCTCAGACTTGGTAAATTTGAATCTCTTTTGTTTCTGGACTCGGATTCTTTTCTTGTTTGTTGTCTTTTCTTGTTTTATTACTCTTTATTTTATCTTATTAATTATAATAATATTTTTTATTTCTTATATTCAATTTCTAGGAGAACTGTTTTATATTAGAATTTTGATGTCACAGACACTTTTTTCAATTGTTCCTATTTGCAAGGTTTGTTGTTGGTGTATTTTTTGTTGGCGTTTAGTTATCACCAGTCTTGCTTATATTATACCCACTTACTAGACTACATTTGGTGTACATTGTATTCAATCAATTCATAGGATCTGTTATTTTCCATTATATCTCTATACAAGATTTCTATAAACTTTTTATAACTTTTTTTATTATTTTTACTTTAAGTACTTAATAATTATTTATATAATTTATAATTTAAGAAATATGTATTATCATTATTATATTAGAATTTGTTCATAAAAGTTCCGTGAATAAGTTTTATAAAAATAAGTAAATATAAATAACTAAAGAATAGTCAATTAAATCATTATGAACTAAAAAGGATAATTAAATAATAAAGTGTGATTCTATTTTTCGGAAATTTGACTCTCTTCTCTCTCTGACTTCCTCTTTTTTCTTGTTTTTTCTGACACTTTTTATGATTTTTTCTTGCCCGCTTTTTCTTTGTTCTTGTTGTTTCTTTTTCTACTTTGAATTTAAGAATCAAAATGAAAATACTCTATTTTTAATTTATTTTTTGAAAGAGTTTTTGTACGGATCTATTTTAATCAGTAATTTATTATAGATAATTGTTTACTTGGCTATTTATTTTGGTTTATTTGTGAACATCCTTTACCTGTTTAGGTGAATTTTCTCTTTAGTGTAGTAATTCTGTTTTTTTATTCGACCTTTGTATTTTTCTTTTCTTGCTTATAAGTCATGATTCTTGTGATAAATGTTGTCTAGATATAATTTTTAGTTTGGGGAAGATCCAAAAGGAGGTTTTTCTTTATGCGGAAGTTTTCTTTCTCTCGTTTTTCTTTTTTCTTCATTCTTTTTTTCTGGTTTTTTCTCTCTCTATTTCGGTCTTTGACGAGAGAATTTTTTCTTTTCTCTCTTGTTTCTTTGATTCTTGTTTTTCTTTGACTTTTTCTTCTATTTTGTCTTTTCTTGTTCTCTTTGTTTGTTTTGTGTTCTTTTTTTATGTCATATAGTTTTTGTCCCTCTACTCTATTTTTTCTCTTTTTTTCGAGGAGCGTCTTTTTGCCTCTTCTCTCTTTTGACTCTGGCCTTTTCTGGATTGTCCTTCTTTTCTATTTTTCTGCATTCTTTTTCTGTGCTTTTTATTTTTTATCTTCTTTTTTGCTAGAGGTTATCTATCCTCTTCTTTTTTCTAGCGAGCGGTCTTTTTCTTTTTGACTTTTCTTTTTATCTTGTTCTTTATGAATTTTTTCTTTTTCAAACTCCTTTCCTTCTATAGTTCTTTTTTTTCTATTTTTTTGTTTCTTTTTCTTTCCGCTTTTATTTCTTTCTAAATTTTGTTTCTGAACCTTATTTATCTCCTTCTTGTTGTTGTTTCTTTTATCTGTCGTTTTTTAATCTTTTTTAGGCGTTTTTTCAAACTTTTTTCCGATTTCATTTTTTCTCTCATTTCTCGTTTCTTTTATCTCTTTTTCTTTGCATTCTTTTTTTCTCTGTCTTTTTTATGAACCTTCTTTTTTTTGAACTCTGTCTTCATGCCTTTTCTTCTTTATTTATGTTTCTTCTTTTTCTTATGTTCTTCTTTCTTTTTCTGCTTTCGCTTCCTTGGGTTATTCCTTTTTGTTTGGTTGGAAAGTCTAATTTCTAATAAGGTATCGTTTCATCTACATGTATTAAGAAATAGTTATTTTCTTTATTCACAAGTGTGGTCTGTTGGATATTTCCCGTGTTTACTTTATAGTGGACCTATTACTTTTAATATGAAAGGTGCTATTTTCCCTGGTCAGCTGTTAACTAAGTTCTTTTTGGTTTTATTACACTTATTTTTCTTTCTCTTCTTTTTCCCCTTCTCTTTTTTACTTGTTCTTTGTTTTTCTATCTTTCTGTCTCCTTTCTCTCATACCTTTCTATGTTTCCTTTTTTCTCTTTAGCTGAAGTTCTCTTTCTTGGCGAAATTCTTTTTCTAATTTAAGTATAGCTTTCTTTCTAATTCCTTATGTATTGCAAGTTTAAGGAATTTTTTTTAGTGGACTTATAATTTAAATTCTTTGAATAAGTTCTTGCAGTCATGTAGTTTGTCGATAAAGGTTTTTCTGTCATTGTTTTCTTTTTTCATTTTCGATCGCTTTTTCCTTGTTGATTGTATAAATTTTGTTAGTATTTTTGTGTATGAATGCATTTTCCAGAGTGTTTTGCGGGGGGATCTGATTTCAATTTTTTTCTTTTTTTGCGCTGCTTCTCGGCCTCTACTCTTTGTTTTGATTCTTTTTCTTTCTTTTTCACTTGCTTGTCTTCTTTTTTCTCCTCTCTCTCTTTCCTTTAACTTCTACTAGCTTTCTATGCGAATGCTTTGTAGCAAGTCCCCTCCAATCATGTGCCCAGCAACTTCTTTATTGAGAGCGATCTTTCCTTCTATCTATGCTTGTAACTAATTTCTGCCTAGAGGAACAACTAGAAGAAGCGGTAAAGACTTTGAGACACTTGGTGAATAAGCAGAGGCTTTTCGAGGCTTTGTAGAGTTTGAACCAATGATTTAGTTTGTAGAGACCGATGTTCTACCTAGCTGAATGCAGAATGCTTGTATTCATTATTATTAAATTTAATGAATAGTAATCTCGTTTTTTATTAAATTATTTTATTATTTATTAAATTATGTTATTTATTATAACTTATTTATTCTTATTTAATTTATTATTATTTCTTTAATTATTAATTAATGAATCTTTTTTTAAATTACATTAAAATAAATAAAATGGGAACAAGAAATATCTTTATTTTAAATGAAAGAAGAATGGATTTTAATTCATTTCGGGGGTATATTTTTGTTCTTCTGATTTTTATCATTATTGCGTTCTTGTTTTTATATTTTATATATTTTAAACTATATATTTAAATTCTTGTTTCTATAAATTCTAAATGATTAATTATTAATTAATTTCTTATAATTGTTATTAACATTAAATTAAACTATATTTAATTAACTAAGAATAGCTACATTATATTTCGTTTGGGGACACTCTACCCAAACACTTATGTAATTTTATTCCTATATATACTATAAATACTATAAAGCATGTTGTACTATGATTTAATATTAAATTAGAATTTTCTAGAAAATAAAGTTAAAAAATCCAAAATACTCATGTGTCCTTTTTGATCATCCTGAGCATCTGGAGATTTCTTTTCAGGGAATAGGTAGACTTATATATTAAATTCGCCGAGGTCCATGATTCTGCCGTTTTCTAATTTTTGTTGTTTTTCTACAATTTTCATACATATATATAAATGTTCCCTTTTTGTTACAGTAAGAAGATCCTCTAGAATTCATCTTATGCTAATTTATTTTAGTAGAGATTTTATCTTTATCTTATTAAATAAATCTCTTCTTTTCCTCATTTGTCTTTTTTTATTTTTTACTTTTCTATTTTTTTGTTTCTTGTTTTTCTTTTTGTTTTATTCCTTTTCTCTGTTTTTCCTTCTTGTAGTAAACTTTCCCTTTTTACAATTGTTTTAGATTTCGCTATTGTATGTTGGCTTCGAGTGTCCTTTTTTTTTCACCATTGGGTAGCTTGTCTGTTCTGTCTGGGTCACAGCATAGTGGTTCCTTGCTTCATTTCATTGCTTTTGAATAATTCAGTATTAACCTTATTATACTTATTGTTAATTTCAATTCTGTTTCGTTCTGTTGGAAATAATTCTTGGTCATGCAAGCCTAGCTTTTTCTCATATTAGTGTTTTGGAGTCGATATACTAGAAAGAAATGTTCTTCTCCTTGGTTTTTTTTATTTTTTAAGTGTTGTCTTTTTGTTTTTTTTAATATATTTTTAATTATTATTTCTAGAAAACTTTATATTATATAAGTAAGTGAAATTTAGATAGAGTTAAATATATGTATAATAATTAATTAAAAAAATTGTATTTGGTATTTATACATACGTCAATGTCGCCCGTAAAATAAATCTCAATGAAAGCGCTTTTAATTAGTTAAAATGAAAAGTTTGGAATTAATCGTAAACCAAAAAGAAGTTTCTTGATGTAATTTATACTAGGTCGGATAGTGTTTGCTGATAAGGAAAACATCTTAGCGAATCCTCTAAGAATATTTCCTTTCTTTCTATAAGAATACTTCTTTGTTTGGTTTTACTGTTAATTTCTTTTATTGTCTTTGTTTTTCAGATTTCTTACTTTTTTACTTTGATTTATTCTTCTTTTTTGTTATCACAATCTAATTCTTTCTTTTTCTGTCTTTTTCCTTTTGCTTTAGAATTCTACGATATCGACTTTTTATTATTTAGAATAATTTTTAAATAAACTACGTAAATATTTTCCTTAGAAGCATTTACTGGATTTACGGGAAATGTGGGAATAACTTAAGCAGCCTATCTTATCTTAATATACTTAATATAGGGATTTTTCCTGGTAAAGGAGGTGTGTTCCTTTTGGTGTTGTATGTTTTCTAGGGCGCACTTTACTAATTAGGTTAATTCAATATCATTTCTTTCCGCGTTCTATAATTTCTTACAAGGTTTTTGCTTGCTTATGAATATTATATATCTTTCTATTTGCGATTTTCTTTTTTCTTTGTAATTAATTCTAATTGTCTTTGCGATTCTATTTAAGGAACTGGTATGGTTTGTATTGTGCTTTTTTATAAATTCATTGTAAATTACTGTGATTGTTGTGATTTCTTACAAAAGCGGAGTACGGGATTTAGTTTCAATTCTTGTATTTGTTTATGTATTTTTTTGATCTGGTTATTTTGTGTGCTTGTTGTATTTTTATTGGTGCCATTCTGTAACCAATTTTGTGTTTAATTGGAATTCTTGTTTTACTCTTTCTTCATAACGGTCTGGTTTCATCTCCTTTTTTTTAGAATTTGTTGTTTCATCTCCTTTTTTTCTTTTCTATGTTTTTCTTGTTGTTTTTGTTTCTTTGTATTCGCTCTGCTTTTTCTTTTTTGTTTCTGATTTTTCTTTTGGTTTTATTTTTTTGACTCTGTTTTCTCTTATCTTCTTTCTTTTTCATTTATTCTCCGAAGTTTTTCCTTTTCTTTTTTCTTGGGTTTTTTCCTATTTCTCTTTCTCTGGCTCTTTTTTTGTTTTTATTTTCTTGCTTTCTTTTTCCGAACCTTTTTTCTTTCCTAATAATTTCTTTCTTTTGATCTTTTGTTTTTCTGCTTTCTCCGATTTTGTTTCTTTTTCTTTTCTATTGTTTATTCTTATTTATTCTTTCTTGGTGCATCTGTCTCTGGTTTCTTATCTGGGATTTGTAGCAGGTTTTCGGCTATGTTCTGGAATAACATCGTAAGCATTGTTGATTTGTTTAAGAGTTGTGGCTTAATATGGTGCTTTTATTCCATAGAGTTTTCTATAACCACTTCGTGGATCTCGCAGAAATTGAAAGAGGGGAAGTCCTCCCATTCAAGAGAAGAGAGGGTCTAAACAAAGGGTAGGTCGGGTGGAGTTAGGTGCATGTGGTGTTTCTGGGTTAGATTTTGGATTTGCGGAACATCGTAATGTTGTCATTTGGGTGAGTTTGCATTCTCAGAAAATGATCAAGTGGTTGTTCTGGGAGAAGTCGTTGATGTATAGCATTTACGAGCGAAGGCTCAGTGCCGTTCTCTCTTTTGTTCCCTTATCGGTTTTTAGAACCTTCTTGCCTTGTTCTGTGTTTCTTTCCCACTTTTTTGACTTCTTTTTTTTGTCTTTTTTCAATTGGATCCTTGGCTTTTAGTAGAACTTTTTAGATATTTGGTCTATTTCTTTTTTTAACTTTCTTCTTTTCTCTGCTTTTTCTTTGCGCATTTTTCTTTCTTTTTGTATTTGTTTCTGGTTTTCCAGGGCAAGCCAAGTCAATTGTTTAGGGTGAGCTTGGTGGGTGTCTATGTAAATTCGTCTAATTTATAATAAGTTGTGAATTTCTTAGGGTGTGTGATCATGGGCTTTATTTTTTGTGCTTTTCCTTTTGGGATTTCTTTCTTCTTCTGATTTTTTTGTATTTTTCTTTTCTCTCTACTCTTGTCTTTTTCATCTCTTTCTTCTTTAAATTTTTTTTTCTATACTTTTTTTCTTGTTTTTTTTTCTTTTTGCTTCTATGTTCTTTTTCTGTTTGTTTCTTTTGTTGTTTTCTCTTTCCGTTCTTTGTTTTGTATTTGTTTTTCTTTGTTGTTTTTCTTGTTTTGTCTCTTTCTTTTTGTTCTGATTTTGCTTTCTTTTTCTGTTTTTTTCTCTCTTTATTTTTCTTTTCTTGCTCTCTTTTTTGTTTTGTTCTTGCTTCTTGTTTTGTTTGCTCTTTTCCAGTTCTCCTGTCTTTTTCTCTCGTTCTTGTTATGCAGAAACCTTTTTTATTTTTTTTTCTTTAGTTTTCTCTCTCCCTATCTTTTTCCTTTTTATTTCTTCTTCTTCTTCCGCTTTCTGTGCCTGCTTTTCTCTTCTGTCTGCTTTTTCTTTTTGGTTTTCTCTGTCTTTATTTTTTTATTTCTTTTTTTTGCTTTTCCAACCGAGTTTTTTCATGCAATCCAAGTCAATTTAGTCGTGTTTGTTTAGTATTTATTTATGTGGACTAGCTTAATACGTGGCTGAGTTGTGTATTTTGATTTTGGGATTATTCTTTTGTCTTTTTTCTCCTTTTCCTCTTGTTTTTCTTTTGTTTTTCTGGGCCTTGTTCCTTTCTCTTTTTCTTTCTTCTTATGTCTCTGGTCCTCGTGCGGCCCCATATTTCTCTCTGGTTTGGGAGCTTGGCCTGGCAGTTTCGTTCGTTTGGAACTTTCGGATTCTTTCTCTGCTTCACCTTCTGCTTCTTTTTCTTTCTCTTGTCTTCTTTTTTAACTTTGCTTCTTTTTTTGCTTTTCTTTTTTCTTTGTCTGTTCTTCTCTCTTCTTTTTATCTTGTTTTTTGCTTTCTCTTTTTCGTTGTTCGGGAAGTTTCTTTCTTTGATCACGTTTTTCTTCTCTTCTTTTTTTCTTCGGATTTTGTTTTTCTGTCTGATTCTTTTGGAAGCTTCTTTTTTCCTTTCTTTTTCAGCTTTCTACCTCTTCTTGTTTTTCTTTTTTCTCTCCGTTTTTTCGTCTCTTTTTCTTTTCCTTTCTCTCTCTTTCTTTTTTCTGGATTCCTTGCTTCTGTTTTTATGTGTATTTTTATTAGTTTGTAAGCTTCGAACCTGTCTGCTTGCTTTTAGGAAGTGGGAGCCTTTTATTTTATATTTTATACTATCGTCAATTGGTAGAGTCTTTCTGTATGTACTGGTTTTTTCAATCGCTAAGCTTGCTGTGGCTCTCTTTCCTGTCCTTATCTGTGCAGGAAGGGTTCTGTTCTCGGTATTTTTTCTCTGTTGTCTTGTTCTTCTTTCTGTTCTCTTTCTTTTTCTCTCTTGTCTTGTTCTCTTCTTGTCTTTCTTTCTGCTCTCTTTTTCGTTCTTTTTTTTTCTTTCTCGTTCTTTTTCGTTCTCTTCCTTTCTTTATCTTCTTCTTTATTCTGATTCTCTTTCTTCTTCTTTTTTTAATTCTCTTACTACTCTTTTTCTCTTGTTTGTCTTTCTATTTCTCCTTTTTCTCTGTTTTCTTGGTGGATCTGATATGTGCTAGATGGGATTTAGATTCTGTGTTTCTTTGTCATTTCGATTTTTCTTTCTTTGTAATTTCTGTTTTTCTTAGTGGAGTCGATTTTTCTTTCTCTCTTTTGTTTTCTTTTTCTTTCTGCTTCTTGTTCTTTTCCCCTTCTGTTATGTATTCTTTTTTTGTCTTTTTCTTTTCTCTGCTCTTTATCTTATTTTCTTTGTTTTTTCTTTGTTTTTCTTATATTTGATTTGTTTGTTGGGCTCTTTCTCTGCTTCACTCGTACTATTTTTCTTGGATTGTCTCTGGGATTCACTTTCTCTTGTGCATTGTTTCTTTCCTGTTTCACTTTATTTTGGTAGGCTATTTTAAGTAAAATGGGCAGTAATTTTTCTCTCCAAGATTCTTTCATTATTTTTTTACTATAGTCTTTCATTTCTTTGCTTATATACATGGACCCTTTTCTCTTTTTTATTCTTTTTTTCCTTTTATTATTATGCTTTGTTTTTTCGTGTACTCAACTTTTTTCTCTCTTTTATTTTCTTGCTTTCTTTTTTGTTTTTAGGGAATTAGACGACAACAAAAGAAGCAGAGATAGGAGAGAATGGACGACAACAAAATGTTCTCTTTTTTCCTCTTTCTGCTTTTTGCAAGAAAGTAAGTTTTTTCATTTCTTTTTCTTTTGTTTTTTTCTTGTTCTCATAGTTGGATCATTATCTTTTTTGCTTTCTCTGTCCATTTCTTTGTCTTTTCTAGGGAATTCTGTCTTTACTTTTTCTTGTTATCTGCTTTCTTTCTTTTGTTCTCTGCTCTCTTTTTAAATTTACTTTTTTCTTGTTATCTGTTTTCTTTTACCTTGGCCTGGAAGTTTCGCTCTTTGAGAACCTTTTTCTTTCTTTGATTTTTTCTTGTCTTCTTTTTCTGTTTCTTTTTGCTCTATCTTTCTCTTTTCTTTTTCTCTGGTTCTTTCGGAACCTTTTTCCTCAGGTTCTTCTTTTGTTTTGATTCTTTGGTTTTTTCTTTTTCTCGTTTGGAATCTTCTTTTCCTCTGTTTCTTTCGTGTGTAACCTTCTTGTTTTCGTTCTTGTTTTTTCCCTCGTTATTGTTTTGAACTCTCTTTTTCTGTCTCTTTTTGTTTTCTCTTTTGTTGTTGTTTGCTCTTTCTTCTTTTTTCTCTTTCTTGTGTTTTTTGTTCTTTCGCCTCTTTTTTTCTTTCTTTGTCTCTCTTCTTCTTCTTTCCCTCTTTCTTTCTTTCTCTTTTTTCTCTTCTGTCTGCTTTCTTTTCTTGTTTTTTCTCTTTCCTCCGCCATTCTCTAATTTTTTTGCTTTCTGTTTTTCTCTTTCTTGTTTGTTTTAATTTGGGATTCTTTGTTTGTGTTGTTCTTTCTCTTTCTTATTTTTCTCCTTTCTTGCTTTCTTTTCCTTTTTCTGGCTTTATTGCATTTCTTTCTTTTCTCTGTCTCTTTTGTTGTTCTTTCGCCTCTTTCTTTCTCGGAACCTTCTTCTTTCTTCTCTTTTTGATTCATCTTGTTTTTTCTTTCACTTACTTTGATTTGTTTTTGATTTGATATCAGGACTGGTTTCTTTTAAATTGCGGGAGAAGTTCTCCTCTTTTTCTTTCTTCTACAGCCTCTGTTCTTTTTCTGTCTTTGTTTCTTCATCTTTTTTTCTGGTCTGCTTCTTTCTCTTCAACTGGTTGGGTTTTTTCTTCTTTTCTTTCTTCCTCTGTTTTTTCTTTTTATGGGTTTCGTTCTTCTTTTTCTTTCTCGGGGCCTTTTTCTTTTCTCTCTTTATGTTTTCGGTCTTCGTGAGGAACCTTCTTGCTTTTTCTTTTTGGAATCGTGGGCTGGCAGTTTCTTTCTTTCTTTCCTTACCTTCAGATTCTTTCTCTGCTTTTTCTTCTGATTCTTCACTTTTTGATTCTTTTTCTTTCTTTGCTTCTTTTTCTCTGTCTCTTTCTGCTTTCTATCTCTCTTTTTCGTTGTTCAGGTTTCTTGTACTCTTTTTTTATTTCATCACGTTTTTCTTTTGATTGTTTTTCCTTTTTTTCTTTCATCTCCTTTTTCTGGTTTTTTTTCTTGTTGTTTTCTCTTCTTTCTGCTTCTTCTTTCGGACTTCTTTCTTTTTTTGTTCTCTTTTTCTGTGTTTTTCTCTGCTTTCTTTTTTATTTCCTTCTCTTCTGCTGCCTTCTCTCTGTTTCTCTGTCTTTTTATGTCTTTTCTTTTTTCTCTCGTTCTTTTGGAAGCTTCTTTTCCCGGCTTCTTTCTTTCCCGGATTCCTTGCTTGTGTTTTTGTGTGTATTTTAGTTAGTAAGTTCCTTATTTGTCTGTTTGTTTGGGGAAGTGGGAGCTTTTTATTAATCTATCGTTCATACAGGCTTCTTTTGGGATTGTCTTTGCAATCTCTTTATTTTCCGTGGCTCTATGTTTCCTTAATTTGTTTTCTTTTTCTGGGTTCCTTCTTTGGTATTTTTTCTCTCTTTCTCTTTCTGTACCCTTTTCTTTCTGCTCTCTTTTTTCTGCTCTTGATTCTCTCTTTCTTTTTTTTCCTTTCTGTCGGATTCTTGTTCTTCTTTTTTTTATTTTCTCCTTTCTTTTTTCTTCTTGTTCGTTTTCTTGCTTCTGGTTTTCTTTTCTTTATTCTCTCGTCTCTTCTTTCTCTGCTTTTGTCTTTTTTCTTTTCACAACTTTCTTTTTTCTCTCTTTCTTTTGTTCTCTCTTCTTGTTTCTTTTCTCTTCTTCTTTTTCTTTCTATTTTCTTTTGTCTTGTTTACTTTCTTTAGTCTATTTGTGTTTTTCTGAGATTGATTCTGTTTCTTTCTAATTCTTTGTTCTTTTTGTTTCGTCTTTTTCTTGTTCTTCTTTCGGTTTCGGATTCTTTCTTTGTGTTGTTCTTTCTTTTCTCTTTGTTCTTCTCTCTCTTTCTGTCTTGTTCTTTTTCTTGTTGTTTGTTTTTTTCTTTCTGTTTCTATCTTCTTGCTTCTTTTTGTTTTCTATTTTTTTCGATTTTTCTTTCTTAGATTCTTTTTCTTTCTTTTCTCTCTTTCTGTTTGTTGACTCTCTGCTCTCTTTTCTTTCTTCTTTATTGTTTTCTTTTTCTCTCTTTTCTTTTCCGCGCTTTTTTCTCTTTTCTTTCTTCTTCTTTTTTAATTGCCTTTCTTTTATTCTTTTGGGATTTTTTCTTTCTTGTTGTTTCTTTTCTCTTCTTTCTTTTTCCTTCGCCCTTTGAGTCTCGATTTTTCTGAATCTTCTTTCTCTCGTTCCTATCTTTCCTTCTATGTCTCGTTCCAATCTCTCGTTTCTTTCTTTTTCTCCTCTCTGTTTTTTCTTTTTTTTCTATATTAGGATGGGGAAGTTTTCTTCGTTTTCTTTTTGTCTTCTTTCTTTGCTTCTTTCTCTCCAACGGACTGGTTTCTTTTTCTGCTTCTTACTGGCTGGTTGTCTTCTTTGTTCTTTCTCTGCTGCTTTCTTTTTCTTTCTTGTTTTGTATTTTTGTTCTTTTTAGAATAGTGGAAGTCTTTCTCTTTTTTCTTTCTACTCTCCTTTTTCTGTTCCTTTTTTTCTTTTGTTTCTCCTTTCTTTTCTCTTCTTCTCTTTCGGCTCCTCTCTTGCTTTGTGCTTTTCTTTCTTTCTCTTTTTCCTTCTGTTTCTTGCTTGCTCTCGTTCTCTTTCTTTCTCTTTGTCTTCTTTCGGACTTCCTTTTTCTTGTTCTTCTTTCTCCTCTTTTTCTTTTTTTTGTTTTCTTTGCTTTCTTTTTCATTTTCTGTAAGTGATTTCTTGTTGTTGGTGGCTGTGATTGTCCCTGTTTTTTTCTCGTAGAGTGGAAGGTTGAGAGGTCTTTATTGGCATTTTGTTCGTTTCCTTTGCTTTTTGTATAGTGCTTGGATTATAAATCTTTATGCATAGTTATACCTAGGATTTTTTTTGTTTGTATAATATTGGTATATTTCTTACTCTGGGTCTCGGGTTTTGTTGTAGTAAATGCTTGTTGCTCTCAAGGGAAGTCTTTATTATCTTTCTTTCTTTCTCTTTTTTTGTCTTTTCTCTTCTTGTGTTCTTTTCTCTTCTTGTGTTCTTTTCTTTTCCTTTGTTCTTCTTTCTTTTTTCCTTTCTCTTTTTTTTTTCTTGCTCTCTTTCTTTTCTTGTTCTATTTGTCTTCTTTTTCTTCTTGTTTCATTCTTTCTTGTTTTTGCTTTTTCTTCTTTCTCTCTTTTTCTCTGTTGTTTTCTTGTTTTTTCCTCTTTCTTATTCTCTTTTTTCTTGTTTTTTCTTTCTGTTTTCTTTCGATTCTTCTTTCTTTTCTTAGGTCATCATCCTTTTTCTTCTTGTTCTTCTCTTGTTCTTGTGCTTTCTCTTTGGGAACGTTCCTATCTAGATCTGTTTCTGAATCTTCTTCCCCAGGTTTCTTTTTCTTTCTTCGTGTTTTTACTTTTTTTCTTCTTTTCTGGATTCTTGTTCTTTTTTCCCTTCTTTTGTTCTGTCTTTTTTCTTCTTCTCTTTTTCTTGTTTCTCTTTGTTTTTAATTTGTTTTGGAGGATTTCTGTGTTTCTTTTTCGGTCTTCTCTCTGATTTTGCGTTTTGGATATTGCTTTTGTTGTAAATATGGGTGCATTTTTGTAATCTCGGGACATTCTTGGGGCCCCTTTTTGTTGCTTTTCTTCTTTTCTATTCTCTTTCTTTTCGTATTTTTCCTCTTTTTTATTTCTCTTTGATTTCTTTATTTTTTTGATTCTTTCCTTCTTTTCTCTTCTTGTTTTCTTTTCTCTTTCTTTTTGCTTTCTTTTTTTCTGTCTCTTTTCTCTTTGTGTATGGATTTCACAATAGAAGCTTAAAGGGGTCTCTAAAATCTTTGAATTGCAAGGGACTATTATTTTCCTTCCGTTTTTTCCTTGGTAATTTTTAATTTCTTTGCTTGGTCTCTTTCTTGTTCTTCTTTCTTTGTTTTTCTTCTGTCTGTCTTTTTTTCGTGCTCTCTTTTTCCTTTCTCTTTTTTCTTTTTTCTTTCTTTTTCTCCTCTTTTCCAGTTCTTCTTTCTCTTCTTTGTTTTTTTCTCCCTCTCTTTTCTTGTTCTTTCTTGCCTGTTTCTTTCTCTTTTTCCTCTTTCTTTTTTCTGTCTCACTTTGATTTGTGCTTTGCTCGAGGAACTGGCCTCTTTGCACCTCTTTCTCCTTTTCTTTCCCGCTCTTCTTTCTTGTTTTGGCCTGCTTCTTCTTTCTCTTTTTCTTGTCTTTTGTCTCGTTCTTCTAAAACTCTTTCTTTTTTCTTTCTGTAACCTTTTTTTCTCTCGTTTTTTCTTCTCTGTAGCTCGGTCCGAGAACCCTTTCTTTATCTTTTTTCTCTTTATCTTCTTTTATTTTATTAATTTGTTTGCCGGATTCTTCTGGCTTCTCATTCGACCTCTCCTCTCGGTCTTTACGAACTGTTTTTCTCCTGCTCTCTTCTCTTTTCTCTCTTTTTCCTTCTTTCTTGTTCTTTCTGAACCTTTTTCTTTTCTTCTTTCTCTTTTTTTGTTGATTTGCTTTTTTCATGTTGTTCTGCTTCTGTCTTCTTTGGAACCCTCTTCTTCTCTTGCCTTCTTTTTCTTTCTCCTCTTTTTCTTATGTCTCTTGTTCCCTGTCTGGTTTATATGGAACTTTTTCTCTCTCGTTTTTGGGGAACTATTTCTCTTTCTCTTTTGTGGTAGAAGTTCTTGCTTTTTTTCTATCTTTCGGTACCTTCTTGTTCTGATTCTTCTATTTTTCTTTTGTTTTTTGATTTCTTTGTTCTTCTTTTCTCTTGTTTTTCTCTTCTTTGTTTTTTTTCTCTTTCTTTTCTTGGCTTTCTTTCCCTTCTTTCTTTTCTATCTGCTCTTTTCTTTTTCCTTTCTCTCTTTTGTATCTCTTTTTTTAGGATTTTCTTTCTTCTTCTTCTCTGTTCTTCTTTCCATTGTTGCTTTCTCTTTTTCTCTTCTGCTTCTTTTTCTTTTGTTGTACTTTCTTTTTATCTTTTTCTTCTCTCTTCGTTTCTCTTCTTTATTATGTTCTGATTTTCTCCTTTTGCTTTCTTTTTGGTACTTGTTATCCTTTCTTTTTTGTCTTCTTTTCTTTTTTTGTTTCTTTTTCCTTTATTGATTCTCTTTTTCTCTGTCTCTCTCTTTCTTTTTTTTGTTTCTCTTTGTTTTTTCTTTTTTGTTCTTCCTCTTTCTTTTTTCTTTTCTTTTCTTTGTTGTTCTTTCCCTCTGATTTGTGTCGGGTTTGGTAGAGGGACTCGGCTCCTTCTTTCTTTCTTTCTTTTTTCTTTCTTGCTCTTCTTTCTTTCTTTCTTTGTCTTTCTTTTTTTGTCTCCTCTTCTTTTCTTTTTTTTTTCTACTTTTCTCTTCTTTTTCTCTCTGATTCTTCTCTTTCTTATTGTTCCTTTTCCTTTCTCCTTTTTTTTCATCTTCTTTTTTTGTAAGTATTTTTAAAATATATGCTTGAAAGGGCTTCTAAATCTATTTTATGTAGAATCCATAGGGGACTTCTTTTGTCTTTCGTATATATGTTTGTTTTCCTTGGCAGTGTTTTTAAAGTACGTAAATCTCTTTCGATGTGAAATCCGAAGCAGGGTCTCCTTTTCTTTCGTTTGTTTATGGGAATTGTTCTTTTTGTTTCTTTGGTTTCTTTTAGATGTCTCTTGTTCTTTTCTGTTTCTTTCTTGTCTCTCTCTTCTGTTTCTTATTTTCTCTTTCTTTTGTTCCCTCTTCTTTCTCTTGTTTTGTTTCTGGTCCTCATTCCTTTCTTTCCTTCTTTCTCTCTTTTCTCTTCTCTTTTGTTCTTTGTCTCCTCTTTCTTTTGATATGGATTGGCTTCAAAGGGCCTCTCAATTTCTTTTTTTTACAATAACAAGGGGCTTCTTGTTTTTCCTATAAGAAGTTGACCTTCACTCGGAAGTGTTTGAAAGTAGGTGAATCTATTTAAATGTAGAATAAGAAGCCGGGCCTCTTTTTCTTTCTTTTTTCCTCTATGAATCGTGCTTTTCTTTCTTTGCTCTTCTTTGTCTTCTTTTTTCTTTCTTGCTTTTCCGTTTCTTTCCTTTTTTATTTGGTTCTCTTTTTTCTTTCTTTAGAGCTTTCTTCTTCTTTTTTCTTGTTTCTACTCTTTCGTGTTTTCTGTTTTCGCTGCGCTCTTCTCGCTCAAGTTCTTTAGGAATTTTGGGGATTTCTCTTTGTTTTTTCTTTTGTTTGTCTTTTCTCTCTTTCTTTGTTTCTCGTCTTGCAGAACCTTCTCTGTTTTTCTCTTTCAGCGCTTTCTCTTTTCTCTTTTTTCTTGTTTAAAACTTTCTTCTCTTCTTCTTCATTTTCTTTTTATTCTTCTTTCTCTTGTCTTTTTGTTCTGTTTCTTTCTCTCTTTCTGTCTTGTTCTTTTCCTCTTTTTTCTCTCTCGGCCTCTGGCTTTCTTTCCTTTCTCTTGTTCTTGTTTCTTCTCTTTCTCTCCTTCTTTCTTTTTCTCTGTTTGACTTCTTATTCTTTCCTTCCTTCTTTTTTTTGCTCTCTCTATTCTTTCTGTGTTCTTTTCCTGTCTTTCGTTTTCTTTTTCTTTGTTGTTCTCTTTCTCCTCTTTCCTTATTTCTATTTTATAGTTATTTCAATAAAAGGGCTTCTAATTCTTTTTTATTAGGATTTATACGCCGGGTGTATTTCGCGTGTTATATATATAGATCGTTGACTTCCATTTTGTAGTGTTTCAAGGCATGTGAATCTCTTGAAATGTGCCCAGGTCTCATTTGCTTTCTTTTTTCCTTAGAGAATTAGGATGTTCTTTGTTTGGTCTCTTTTGTTTCTTTTTTCTGTCTTCTTTTCGTTCTCTCTTTTTCCTTTCTTTGTTTTATTCTTATCTTGTCTTCTTTTTGGGACTTCTTTTTTCTTTCTTGTTCTTTTTCTCTTCTTTGTTTTCTTCTTCTTTTCTCTCTTCTTTTGCCATCTTTTCTCTTTCTTTCTTGTCTTTTCCTCTTTCTTTTTCTCTTCTTGCTTCTCTCTCTTTATGGATCTGAGATGGGATTTTCTGAGTTCTTTCTTTTTCTCGTTGTCGTTCGCATAGCTCTTGTTCTTTTGTTTTCCCTTCTTTCTGTCGTTGTTTTTGTTCCCTGTCTTTTTTTGCTTCTTTCTTTATCTTCTTCTTCTCATCTTATTTTTCTCGTTCTCTTTGTTTGTCTTTTCTCTTTTTTCTTTCCCGAACCTTGTTCTTTCTTTTTGCTCTCTGTCTCTCTTTTCTTTGTTCTTTTTCCTCGTTTCTTGTTCTTCGTTTTTTGTTCTTCCTTTCTTTTTATCCTTTCTCTTGTCTTCTCTCTTCTTGTCTTTCTTGTTCTTCTTTCTCTTGCGGTCTAATTTGGAATCTTTTTTTCTTTGGTTATCGTTTTTTCTTGTTTTTTCTTTTTCCTTCTGAAATTTCTGGTCCTGCATCTTTCTCTTCTTTTTCTTTCTCTTTTTTCCTCTTTCTCTGATTTTTGTTCTTCTCATTCTCTTGTTCTTTTTTCTCTCTCTCTTTTTCTTTTTCTTCTTTCTTGTTCTTTTTTTTCATTTTGATTGGAGATTTTAGAGAGGGACTCGGCTCCTTCTTTCTTGTTTTTTCTTTTTGGGTCCTTTTTCTTGTTCTTTTTCTCTTTCCCTTTTTTTCCTCTTTCTTGTTTTTTCTCTTTCTTTTTTGTCTTTTTTTTCTCTGATTCTTTCTTTTTTCTTTTATTTTCTGTCTTTCTTTTCTTTGGACCAGAAGTCTCTTTCTTCTGGAACCTTCTTTTCTTTCTTCTCATTCTCTTCTTCTTTTTTCTCTGTCTCTCTTTATCTTTGTTCCTTTGGGACCCTCTCTCTTTCTTGTGGAACTTCTTTTTCCGGTTTTCGTTTTTTTCGGAACTTTTTGATTCTTCCTTTTCTTTTTATTCTTCTTTCTGTTGTCTTCTTGCTTTGTTTTTTTCTCTCTGTTTCTTTTTGTCTTGTTCTTCTTTCTCGGCCTCTGGCCTTCGCTTTTTTCTTTCGTTCTTTTTCTTTCATTTCTTTCTTCTTTTCTATATTTGCCTTCTTTTCTTTCTCTCTTCTTTTTTGTTTTATCTTCTTTTTCGGGATCTTTCTTTCTTTTTCTCCTCTCTCTCTCTTTTTTCCTCTTGTTTTCTCTCTCTGCTCTCTTTTTTGTTTTTGTTTTTGTCTTCTTTCTCTTTGTTCGATCTGCCGATCTCGTTCCTTTGGAATTTTCTTCCTCAGGGTTTTTTCTCTCTTTTTGTATCTGTCTCTGTTCTTTCTTTTCTTTGTCTCTTCTTCTTTATTCATCTTCTTTCTCTTCTTTTTCTTATTATCTCTTTTTTTCTCTTGCTTCTTTTTTTCTCTTTTCCGCACTTTTTGTATGGATTTCCCAATCGAAGCTTAAAATGCTACCAAAATCTTATTTATTAAGAATCACAAGGGTCGGTTCTTTTTCTTTCGTTTTTGCTAGTTGAAGTTGACTTTCCTTTTGTAGTGTTTTAAGGCGCGTAAATATATTTAACACAAGCAGGGTCTCATTTGCTTGCGTTTTTCTTAGATGAAAAGTAAATTTGTTTGTTTACTTGGTATCTTTTCTTTAGTTTTCCCTTTTTTCTGTCTTCTTTTCGTTCTTTCCTTTTCCGCTATTTGCCTTTTTCTTCTCTTGTTTCTTCTTTTTTTTCTCTCTCTTTCTCTTTGTGTTCTTTGTTTCCTGTCTCTCTTTCTTTTTTCTTTCTTCTCTTTCTTTGATTTTTGGGTCTCTTTCCTTTCCTTTCCTCTTTCTCCGGGTTTCGGTCCGACCCTTCTTTCTTCTTTTTCTTGCTTCTTTTTTTGGGTTTCGTTTGGAATCTTCTTTTTCTGTTCACTTTTTTCTTTGGTTTTTTCTCGCTTCCTCTCTTTTTCTTCTCTTCTGTTTTCTGGGTCTCGTTCTTTTGGAACCTTCATTTTCTTTCTCTGTTTTGCTCTCTTGCTTCTTGTTCTCCTTTCTTCTGCTTCTTTTCTCTTTTTTTCCTTTCTTTCTTTTTCTTATTTATTTTGTTTTTGCTTTCACTCCCGGATTAGAATAGGGACTGGTCTTTTTCTTTCTTTTTGGTCTCTCTCTTTTCTCTCTTTCTCTTGTTTTATTTCTTCTCTTTCTCTCTCCGTCTGTCTCTTTCTTTTCTCTCTCTTCTCACTGTCTCTCTTTCTTTCTTTTTCTTCTCTTTCTTTCTTCTATTGTTTCTCTTTTTCTTCTTTCTTTTGTTTCTTGCTTTTTCTTCTTGTCCTGTTTTCTTTGACTTTTTTCTTTTTCTCTCTCCATCTCTCTTTCTCTCTAGATCTCTTTTTCTCTCGTTTGTAACCTCGGGCTAGAAGTCTCTTTCTTTCATCACCTTCCTTTTCTTTTTCATCTTTATCTGATTCTTCTTTCTCTTCTTTCTGTTTCGGGTGAATTTTTTTGTTCTTTCGGACTCTTTCTTCTCTTCTTTTTTTCCCTGGAACTTTGTTTTTCTTCTTGTTCTTCTCTCTTTTTCTTCTTGCTTTTTCTATTTATTACAAAAAATAGGCTTTTTTCCTTAAATTTATTTTAGGTAGAATCGTAAGCAGGATTTCATTTACTAGCATTTTTCCCATATCAAGTTGACCTCTTTTTTCTCGTTAAAAAAGTTTGTAAAATCTAATAAATATCAAATCATAAGCCGAGTCTTTTTTCTTGTGTTTTTCTACGTGTATTTTTCATTTGTTTGCTTGCTCTCTTTTTTTCTCTTTGTTTTCTCTATTTCTTTCTCTTTTTTCCTCTTCTCTTCTTTTCTTCTTGCTCTCGTTTTTTTATTCTCTTTTTTTTCTTTGCTTCTTTTCTCTATTTCTTTCTTTTGTTGCTCTCTTTCCTCCCTTTCTCTCTGTTTTTCTTCTCTCTCTCTTTTCTCCTTCTCTCTTTCTCATTCTCTCTCCTGCTCTTATTTTTCTTTCTCTTGTTCTTATTCTTCTTTGCTTTTTCTCTTGGTTTGTTTTCGTTCTACTTTTTTCTAAAACTTTGGAGGTTCTCCAGCCGGAGTTCATAGCACTGTAGAATCTTTATTTCCTTCTAGTTTGAACTGATTTTTCGTATTGATTTCTGTGTTTCGTTTTCTTTTTGGGACTTCTTTTTCTTGTTCTTTTTCTCTTCCTTCGACCTCACGGTCTCGGTCCTTGGGAACCTTCTGTTCTTCTCTTTTTTCTTGTTTTTCTCTGTGTCTCTCTCTTCTTCTCTGTGTTATTTTCTCTCTCTTCTTCTTTTTGTTTTCTCTCTTCTCTTCTTCTTTTTGTTTTCTCTCTTCTCTTCTTCTTTTTGTTTTCTCTCTTCTCTTCTTCTTTTTCTTCTCCTCTCTCTCTTTTCTTCTCTTTTTCTCTTCTTCTTTTTCCTCTCTTCTTTTCTCTCCTCTCTCTCTTCCTCTGTTTCTTCTTCTTTTTCTCTTTCCCTTCTTTTTTCTTGGCATTCTTTTTCCCCGGTAGTCTTTGAGGAAGAGTTAGCTTTGTGTTTTGATTGGCTGGTCTTTTTTAGTTGTTTTGTATTTTTGTTGTCCTATCCTTTGTGTGTATTTGTTTGTTCTTCTCTTACTCGAGTTCTCTTCTATTTCCTCTTACTCTAGTTTGCTTACTCTCTTTCTCTTCTCGTTCTATCTTTGGTGTAGTTTTTTTGCTTTGTGCTAGGAATTTGCTTTCTGTCTTTGAGTTCTGTCTTTGATTGCTAGGAATTTGAGTGCTATCTTTGCGTGACGTATTTCCGGTCAGTTCTAACTAGAATTTAAGTAGCCTGGTAAAATGGTTGTAGCAAGTGAAATCTCCCTCTCGAATGAATGTAAGTCGAATCTAAGTAGCATGTTAAACTGGAACCTAAAAGGAGTGTAAAAAGGTTAGCTTTGTTTGTGGGTCTCTTTTTGTGCTTCTGTTTTCTTTGATTCTGTTCGTAGGTTTTTGGCTTGTTAGCCTTTCGTTTCTGTCTCAAGTTGGTTTCACTAAAGAGTTCTAAGTAAAAATGTTGGTTTAAGTTTCAATAAAAGTAGAATGCTCACTAAAAATGTTTGTTTCACTAGAAGTTTCAAGTCAAATAGTTAGCTGTGAGTTTCCATTGGTTTCCCCAAAAGTAGCAAGTAAAATGGTTTCGTTTTGTGGTACTCGATGTCTTTTCCTCCTCTTCTCTTTGCTTGTTTTTTGGTTTTTGTCTCTTTCTTCTCTCTTCTTTGTCTTCTTCTCTTGTTTTGTGGTACTAGCTGTCTTTTCTTTCTCTATCTTTTCCTTCTCTGTCTTCTTTTGTCTTTCTCTCTTTCTTTTTCTTGTTATTCTTTTTTCTGTCTTTCTTTTTTCTTGTTGTTTTCTTTCTCTGTTTCTGTCTCTCTTTGTTCTTTCTGATTTTGCTCTCTCCTCTTTCTTTTTCCTCTTTTCTTTCTCCTTCGTCCTATCGGCCTCGGTTGTTTGTAATCTTCTTTCTCTTTTTCTTTCTGTTTGGTGATTATGGAACCTTCTTTTCTCTTTTCTCGTTGTTGTTCTTTTTTCTCTTGTTTTCTTTCTTGTTCTTTTTTCTCTCGTTCTCGTTTCGAACTTTCTTTTGCTGCTTCTTTCGTATGCTTCTTTCTTATGCTTGATCTCTTTCTCTTCCTGCTTTTTTCTAGTTATTGCAAAATATAGGCTTTTAAGGGCTATTAAATTTTTTTTATGTCAAATCATAAGCAAGTTTTTTTCTCGA
>JAYMSL010000007.1:0-96912 GCA_036897195.1 Plantago coronopus
GACCAAAAGAACATTTACTTGTATTTTTAATAAATTATATTAAATCAGCTAGTGAAAAAAGAAGAAAGCTTCATTTCTCTAATTTATTATTAAATAAAACAAATACAAAAGAATCCAAATATCAAATACACAAAATATTCATACTAAATTATACTACAATCTTATTGATTAATTCCTCCGATCTTATAATAATAATAATAGCAAACAGGCGAAACAAATAAGAAAAAAACAAAAAGAAGACATAAAGAGGGCTTGTGCTCCAGTAAGATTGAGAAGGATAAATAGGAAAAAAGGAATATTTTACCAAAGAAAGAATTTTCTAAAAAGTTAAAGACTTCCCTCCAAGATTCTTCTATAATTATTAAATATTAAGAACATTTTCTCGGGCTGTTTGCCGTTCATTCTTACAACAGAACTTTAACCTTGTACGAATTTTTCTATTCAACACCAACTAATTAACTTCATAAGCTTTTCGCTACAATGTGTTTTTCTCTTTTTTTCAAAGTCATAATTTGGGTGAAATTATAAGTATAATTAATTGTCTGAGAATGTTAATAAAAACTCTGCTCCTTCAGCAATCTTTTACACATACAATGTCCTAAATACGTCTCATTGCAAACAAATATCTAAATTAGATATACGAAAAAGGAAATTCTCCGCATGAAATCTGCAAAACAGAAACTCTGCGACCTCAAAAACCCAACTTCTCATTTCAACAAATTAGATAAACTAAAGGGCTTGCTGAAATCACGTTACTCTAAAATGAATCTTGTGCCAAGAACAACCCAGTAGCAACCTCCCAATTAAAAATATTTATTTTTATATACATTTTAAAACCAATCTATCTTTCGATTATAATATATATAATCCTAAAATAAAATTTACATAAAACTTCTATCGTATCAATTCCATGACAATTCTTGTTCTTAGTAAAAATCCCTTCTTACTCTTCTTATTAAGGAGTATTTTTAGGTGATTTACTTATTAAATGAAGTTGCTCGCAGAAAACCGCGGCTGAATACTGCTCTAGGACTTCAATAAAATGGAGTCCCAGCTGTTCATCCACGCAAACAAAATTATAGATTAATTTTTGGAGACCTATTAATTTTTGATTTAACACTTTTTAATTGTATGAAGACTACGAAAGACTTAAAACTCTTATCCAAACAAGGAACTTTAGATATAATTTAGAATCTTTTCCTAGAAATAACCATAATAAAGTGAATGCACTTGTATACATCTTTTAAGAATGATAGAATAATTATTAGTAATAAGATATCAAAATTATAATACAAGAGGGGTTTTCCTTGTGAAAGGATTTATAAAAATCTACTTTTCTTAGTCACTGATTATTCAAAAAGGAGGAAGGAGAACTCTTGCATAACATTCTTTCCTACGTGTGCTATTTAAACTAATAATAAGATTTTCAGAAACTTTGCTATAAGTTATTTTTGACGTACCCCACCAAAGAACTTGGAAACATTCACTTTTATCTAAAAGAAGCCACTTTTTCGTTGGTATTAAATCATATTCTAAATTTTGACGAGATAAGAATTTATGAGTCTTTTTTTGGCCTTACATTCAAATTTATGGTCTCAGAATTCCTTCATTTAACCAAAAAGTTAGGCTTTTCTTAGGGTTTCCTATCTAAAATGGATTTTGCCAAACTCTCGGGAATACATCCTTATTTTTATTTTATTTTTACATTTACCTATCTATTTAAGGTCTATCCAGAAACAACCCTCGAAATTCTACGGCATAAATTTTCCTACACACAAATATTATTATAATTATAGTAGATTTTATGCATAATAATGATGCTTCTACCCAGCGGATCCTTGTGAGTTATATTATACTAGTTTCTTTGTTTCTTTCTGGATTTTTCTTTTTTGGTCATCCTATCTTTTAAGAAAGCTTTGTGTCTTGCTTTTTATTAATGTTTGGTTTAGTATAATCCATTTCCCACAAATAAAATATTCTTAGTTTTATAGTCTTCCTTTTTGATATATTAAGTTTTCTCTTTCTTGCAAGACAATATTTTAATCCTATTCTTCTTCTCGTCTTGGATACAAAGTTTCTTTTTTCTCTTTTGTTACTTTGCGGTTGTTTTTTGACCTTTAGGATCTTTATATATAGCTGTGTGTTTCATAAATATTTTATTCTTGACAACACTATTTAATATAATTCTACTTAATTATATATAAGTTAAGAAGTAAGCTTTCATTAATCTACTTAGATCCTATCTCTAAGATTTCTTTCAATACTGTCGTGTTCATGCTTTTTCTATACTCTTTAATATGGCATTGAAACCTTCTTCATTGCCACGTATTCAAAAGCAACCATCTTTAAGGTATCTTGAATTATTCAGTGGATTGTCCTGCATTCTACAATTCCTTATAACGTAGTGATTTTCTAATTTCCTTCCCTCTTGTCATTATCTAAACTCGTTTGTAACATTCTTTGTCTGAATCTCGAACCTATGTAGGTCCCTCCTAGAACTAGAATATATGTAATTACTCCAGCCTACCCAGTTTAGACCTTTGGTCATTTAACTTAATTTATCTTTTTTTTGCTTTAGAAAATCCTTGTCGGATCAAACCATGGATTTCTTGTCACTAAACTTTATTAATTAGAATTCCTATTTCGAACACAGCCTCATAAAATCAAACTTTATTTAAAGAACATGGTAAGATCTCCCTTAGTTATTCTAATATGTTCATATAGATTCATTTATGAAATACAATAATTGTCTTTTTAGCATCTTCTCGCAGTAAAATGGATATGGACTGCCAATCTTTATTATTGTGTGGTTATGTCTTTCCGAAAATAGCTTATCTAATCTATATAAAAAACCTCTATCTTATAAGCCATCCATCAATTAACATTATATTCTTGGAACTTTTCCGCTTTCTTAAAGGATTTTTTCTTATTGTTTTTTTGTCCGCTCCCATTCATATCTAACTACATGACCAACCGGATTGTCGTTTGTTTACTATAAAATACTATAAAAGAGGAAACACATCGAGCAATCCAGCTGTGAAAGGTCCCTCCTCTAGACCCACTACTTGCCCCAGCCAAACCTTACTCTAAAAGCACGTGTGATCTAAAAAGAGCCCTTGATGGAGTCCCATTGTTTCTCAAACCCTAAGTTTGTTATTTAAGGAGCTTGTGGGCTCGCGCGGATTACAACTACTCTTTCTTTTTGAACTTTATTTTTAAAACAACGTATTTTTGCAAGAATTCGCCTCGTCTATTCTATTCCAAACGGGTCTAGTTATTACCTAATATACTAAAAAGGGGAAAAACTCTTTTATTTACTGAATTCACCAGAAATGCTGGTGTCTAAACCATGCTATTTTTTCTATAACATCTTTTCACTTATCATTTACTTTATTGCACTTTCCCAGTCGTCCTGCTCTATGCCAACCATAAATATGGTATGAGTGATTACACGACCATCATCTTTGCAAAAAGGACTATGATTACTTTAATAGTAATTCTTATAATCTATTAACATCTTCTTTATGATAACGAGGTACGCTTTCTCGCTCTACTATTATTAATTATTAAATAATAAATTACTAATTTAGATCCAACCGAACCTCCTAAACCTACTACTTACTTCAGAGCATTAAAATAATCCAATAAAAATAAGTCATATACAATTTCCTTATAGACCAAATTAAAATTCCTCTTACGATATGACCTATCCTCTAGAAACAATTACTATTGAATTGCGTCTAAACCTGAATCTATTTTACCAAGGAAGTTTTTACTCAATTTTCTTTCGACATACATTCATGTATTGGCCTATTAAAAAAAATATAAAGTTTATCCTAAATCTTGTGCAAAATGTAAAATTGTCCTCTGTAGTTTAGCCTAGAACTCGAAGCGAAGTCTTCTCGTGACCTTATTCTATATCTGAGTATACAAAGTGAGATGAATCTTAAAATCAATTGAATTATTTATATTTATATAAGTAAATAAAAATAGAAAATAAAAGAAATTCTCTCCCCAAGATTCCTTGCTTAGGAAGATAGATAATAAAATAAATACATGTTGTTGAATTTTAAACCGCAAAAAATAAATCTGACTTTTGCTTTCAGCTATTCCTTTCTGTTCCGTTTAATCTACTCCCGTAATTTAAGTCAATTTAATTTCTCTGTTATGGTTCTTCGCTATCTTAAATATACTATTATATAAATAATTTCCTAGCTTTTTGGCTCTCTGATTCGATATTAAAAAAATAATTAAAACTTGAAACTACATTGCTTTGTTAGCATTTTTCTTTTTTGTCCACGTGAGCCTCCTTTCAAACGTCTTTACTTAAGGGGCTTGTATACTCGATGTTCAATTCTGCACTATATTGTACCTAGTTTTTTGACCTGTGGGCGTTCTTCACGCACCTTTTGTATTTATAGCATATTATAGAACATCCTTTGTTTAGTTTTGGTTTTTCCTAATAAGTGAGCTCCCTCTTCCACTAACAACTATTTCATCTTAATGTTTATACTTCGTTCTGACTCCTTTTTTTATGGGGCCTTTACCTATATACTTTTTTTATATTTCTGATCAAATTCTCTATTCTACATGTTATTATTCTCATATTCTTGTTGTTTCTTTGCTTTTTAGTTTTTACCACACCCCGTGACTAAAAATCTTCTTTAGTATAGTGCACACATAGGAACAAATCGCTATATTATGTTTTTAATTTAGGGAGATTTCTTTCTAAAAGTCTTTTCCCAAGACAGTTGTTTTTTAATTAGAATCCCCAGTATCTTATCATAAAACAATCAATGGATTGAACTTGCTTTTGAAATATTTTCTTTTGTTTTCTATTTTTTAGAGTTTACTATTCAGGCCCCTTCAGTTTGTCTGTGAAATACTTTTTTTTACATTTCATAAGTTAGAATACAGGGATATAGTCTTTGCTTATTGTTAATAATCATAAACCTTGCAGGAATTCTTGGTATAAAATTGATGTTACCAATTGAAGTTACGCTAGGCAAGTTCTCCTTCGCAAGGGAGTAAGATAAGAATGCAAAGAGATCTTCCTTTTTAGAAAAAGTAAAACTTAAAAGAATTCAGTTAATCTATCTTAGTTGTATATGGACTACTGTTTTTCTTAGAATCTTTCCTATTTTCTATGTATGTTGCTTGTTAAGCTTATTAAATTTTTTAATTAATTATGATTAATATAAAATTAAACATATAAAAGAGATTCAAATTAGGATAGTAAATTAAAAAAAAGTTTAAGTAAATTTGCAATTAAAGTATTAATTACGACAAAAGAAAGAATTATCTAAACATCAATACAAAATATCCATCCGCTGATTTAATTAAAATATGTGTGAAAAATATTAAATGTATAGGTTTTAAATAGAAGGAGGCCCTTTGGAATCCCTAAAAGCTTATTTATTGTATAACTATAGCAAAACTACTTAATAAACCCAAAGTAGATTCGTGTTATATCATTATCATATCTAAAATGTAACTAAAAATAATAAAGACTAATGCAAATTCAAAATAAAAGGCTTTCATTATCTCTTTACGTATAAATGAAATGAAGGTGAAAACCCTTTCTAGAATTATCAAGATTAATTAGATATATAAAGTGCATTACATTTAGGTAAACTGTGAAATTATAGTATAATACATATAGAAAACATATCTACATATATTTCAATTTAAAATTATATTATATATTAAATATACGGTGTGCTTAATAACGGAAAAATTTGTAAAGAAATCCACTTACTTTTTCATATTTGAAGTAAATTCAACTATCCCAATTATTAGAAAATTAGAATTTTATAGTATTGGAAATAAAAACCTGGGAATTTTTTCAAAAAGGAATTTTGTTAGTTATTTTTAATTATAAACTTCTTTCGTTTACTGTATTTAAAACCAAAAATAAAGTAGTTTGTTTTCTAAGGATTTATACTCTCTTAGCTTACTCTCTTAAAGTTTATCTTAAAATACCTCTGCCAAATTTTTGAATAGTAAATATTGTTTGTATAACTATAATATTTTTATGTATATTTCGTTAACTAAATGTATTATTTTTCTTATCCAATTCACAGGTCTTTAATGGGGTTTTTCTTAATTCGACGCTATCTGTGCTAATGTATTCTTTACTTAAAGCTTACTTGTTTATTTTTTATTTATCGGCTTATTTGACTTTTTATTGCCTTGTTCTTTTTGTATTTTTTTAATTTGACGTCTTTCTATTTATATTTTTTAACTTTCTAATTCTAATATATTTATATTCTTTATTATTACTAAATATATTCTACAATTTATGAAAAAATAAAATATATTTTATAATAAGAGAAAGAAGCATTTGGAAAAACAAAAACAACGAAAGATTTTAACAATTATCCTAATGTAGAAATTTTTAAAATCAATAAAGGCTTAGGGATCTAAAGCTTATTGAAAATCTTTTTTATTCTTTGCCGAAAAATACCTTTTTCGTGTTCTAAATAGTGTTTAGTAGATCATCCAATTTTCTATTTTAATTTTGACTAAAAAGAAACTCTTTTATTTTTTAATTAATAAAACTATATCTTATTTTATAATTTTAATTAGTTTAATGCATAGCTTTATAGGTTTCTATAACGTGGATCAACATACACGGAAAGATGCTTTTGCTCTTTCGTTTTGCTCTATTTAATATAAGATATGTTTTTTTAACTTATTTTATTTTGATTATCTCTTGTGTCTCTGTTGTTTGCGTTAAAAATTTACATGTTTACTTTAATTGAAAGCAGGGACTGCCCGGGGCCCTTGTGGATTTCGGTGATAATTAATTATTGTTCACTTCTTTGTGTTGCTTGTTATGTTGCCCATGTATTCTGTTGCTCTATTTATTCTTTTGTTTGCGTATTTTTAGTTTTTATGTCTTAAATATAAATATTTTTCCAAAATTCTACTTTTAATTTTTCTTTTTCATGGTAAGATTCTTTTAATTTAAATAATATTTATAGCGTAGTAAATTATTATAAAATTAAGATATTTCTTTTTTAATCAATAACAACAAAAAGATTCCCTTTTATTATTTATTTAAGTTTATTTATTTTTCTGATTGATTTTTTTTAGATTGTTAGAGGTCTAGGCGGGGCTCTCAGGGTGTGCCCCAGTTATTCCTTTTATTTCTAAATATATTTATATGTTGTAGTCTTTAGAATGTTTGATTTTTATTCTTCGCTTTCTTTTCTGGTTTGTTGTGTTTTTTAACTTAGTTTTTTTCTATTTCTCCTTTTTTTACTTTTGGCCTTCTTTTTTTTGAATTATGGCAAAATGTCTTTCTTCTCTAGCGCCTTCTTTATACTCCTTAAATTCTATTTTATTAATTTATAATTTACACAAGTTAGATGCAAAAAAAATTTTGTTTTGATTAATATTAATTGAATTAGAAAATGAAGCCCTATTTTTTACTAATTTTTCTTTTTGTTTAATTATTTGTCCGAAATTCTTTTTTTCTTTCTTATAGTTTCTCTTTGAAGGTAGTCCTTGATTTCCTCTTTTAAAATTTCCCTTATTCGTATCTATTTGTATTTTTCAATATTTATATTAGCTTTTGCAATGTTTATTATATAAATTTTTTAGTTATATAAATGTAAAATACTCTAAAGTATTTTTATGTTAATTTAGTTTAGAAAATTTGTGTGATGTGAATTTTTTAAGTCTTCGCTTGTTGTCAATGGAAACAAATAGGCTTTTATTAGGCAAGAGTTATTTGTTGTGTGAAAAGACTTTGGTTTAATTGTTGATTGACTAAGATGGAACCTTGATCCTTACTATTAATCTATTACAAAATAGTAATCGTACTAAAGAAATGTGTTTATTTGCTTAAGTAATACAAATAAATTAAGTACACAGTTATTTCTTGTCGTTAACAATATCTAAACGCATTTACTTTACAAAGAAAGAATGCTTTCCAGATAAGAGTAAGTAGGGTTGGTTTGCATAAAAATACAATAGCCTTGGTGTTATTCTAACATGTTTTAGAGGAATTTCGAAAATATCTCAATTTTTTTTTTAAATTTCGAATGGAGAGAGGAACCTGTGTAAGTAATGTAATTAACATATTTAGCGGCATAGACCTAGGACCCTCTTGTTTCAAGGATATATTAGTCTTTTTTTCTTTTTTGTATTCTCGATGTTTTTGCTTTATGTGGATCTACGAATTATCAATTAACTTTTTTTGGTGATATTGGATTTCATTCTTTTTATATTATTAGTCTTTTTTTAGCAGTACAATTTTTTTATGTCTTAGATTTTTTTTCTATTGAATTATAGATAATTCGGTCTTGTCACCAAAGCCTATTTCTATTAATATATTTTTTAATTAAAAAAATTATCATTGACTAAAACTATATTTATATTTCATAAAAACCTTAATTGTTAACTAAAACATGTAAATTAAGTACTTGTGTAATGTACTCAAATCTTTGAAAATAGCAAAACTCTTTATTTAGATTATTTTTAATCCAGTGAAGGGATTTTTCGATTTCACATTCTAGGAATTTTCATAACGTTTCCCTAAATATTCTCATTTCTCGACATTTTGTTTCTATTTACCTTCTTCACCTAAAGGGAACCTTTGTTTTTTCTCCTCTTGCTTCTTTTTATTTTCTATATACTTTTTCATTTTTCTCCCACTTCTGTCTTTTAATGACTTCTTCTTTTCCTTTTGTTCTCTTTTTTGTTGTCTCTACTTTTTTATTTTTCTATTACTTTCTTAATCCTTTCACCATTTTCCTCTTTTTTGTTATTTTTATAGTATTTTTTGTTTCTAGTCTAGTAGTAATTAAGTATTCGTGCATTCTCTAAATTACTAAATCTTTTAGACAAAATTCAGAAGTTCTCTCAAAATTAGATTCAATTGTGTTATTTTTTTATTGTGCTAGTCAGCAGTTTAGTTTTTGTTTTACACAAAATATATTTCTCATCTAGACAAATTTTTAATTTCACTATTCTAGTATTTATTCATTCTTGATTTTTTTTACAAAATCCTCTTTTTTATTTTTCTTTATTCTTTTTTATTTTCCCTCGGAGACTTTCTGCAGGTAGTTGAAATATAGTTATAGTTATATATAATTTTTGAGAAAGGTAGGTGGAACTCTATTTTATTAGATTAGATTTATTAGATTAGATTTATTAGATTAGACTGGTCGATGTTTAGGAGAAATTATTTCATTAATTTTAAAAGATTTTTGGCTTTTTTTGCGATAATTATGTTGTTTTTTCAAATAGATTTTTCTGACTAATTTCGAGGATTTATTAGCAAGGAGTTTTGTTTAAGAAAGTCCCATACGCATTTACGAAATTATATGCAGGTAAAGAATAGTCAGTCATGAAATAAATAATATAGAAAAAAGAATGAAACGTTAAAAAATATAGCAACATACAAAACTCCGCAGGAAAGTTCAACCAGAAGGAATGCTCAGAGCTTTGTCAAAAGACAAAACTATACATATTTTGTGCAGCAATTGTATGAAAAAGGGGGCACGAGTCCAAGTTTTTTACAAGAAAAATGTTAAGTTAGTTTATACAAAATTTATTCTGGCTTTCCGTGACTTTGGAACCAGGCAGGCCCTTGGTTAAGGGACGGCAAAGTCTCTTTTAATATAAATTAAAAAAAAAGATTTGCGGAAGCTAGGTCTGTCTAGAGAAAGAAAGTTTATAGTTTTGCTTTTCTTCGAAATAAAAGGGAACTTCTATTTTTACAGAAAATATTATGTATTGTAGGGGTGTTGTGGTCATATAGAGTTTTTCTTATTAAATTGCATTCTTTATATTAAAAATAAACATAAATTAAAAGTAAGGTTTTTAATTTACATTTTAATTAATTTCGTTTATAATTTGGGCGCGCAAGAAGTCACAGCCACTTTTCTTTATCTATGATTAATATTGTATTTCATTTGATAAAATATTTGGAATTTAACCAGGTTTTTTTTTGAATAAATTTAATAATAATATGGGAGAAGGGGCTTGAAAGATTATATTACTCCTAAGTGGTTTTTATGGGCTTTGGTCAGAATCTAGGACGAAATAAATAAATAAACAGAAAATAATATAGTTGTTTAAATAGAAATAATAAGTGAAAATAGACACTAGTATGGTTTTTTAGGTTTATGAGAAAAATTACGTTATCTTTGGGCCAGGTTCATTAATTTCTTGGGTTAAGATGGCTAGATAGATAATGAGCCCAAAACCAATGTCTTTTAATTATGGTCTCTGGATTCCCAATTTGCATAAGATATTTATGTTCCTTCTCACTTGATTAGAATACATTCAAATAAAAAGTTCGTCTACTTAAATAAAGGAAAGAATTACTTTGAGACTGCTTTCTATATTTTATAATTCATAATCCTATAACAGAAGGATCCTCACAAAGACTCTTCCAAGGACTTATCCCATACTACGACAGCTTGCTACTTCCAAAGCTAGGGATTTTGTCCCCTTTTTTAACAATTTTGTTTTTCTCATATAGCATTAATCGCGCATTTAGTTATAAGTAAAAATTTTTTACAACAACCAAAAACCAATTATGTTTGGCCCAAATTCTATAATACAACTCAATAACAAGATCCTTCACACAAAAAGAATTTCTTTGGCCAGAGTCTTCATACGAAAGTTCCCGCAAGGAATATACCTCCTTAAAGTTCTTGTCAAATAAAAAATAAATGAAATAAACAAAGGGGTCACCAGATTGTTTTACTCGTAATCTAGTCGAAAAATTACCCATAGGCGAAATTTTATTCTGTAAATCTTATTATCATGGACCAAACTTCAAACCCCTTATAGCTTACGTTTCGAAGTGTCCGTGATTTTCCCGCTCCTGCAATTCAACAGCAACAATCAAAATGATGATTTATAAAAATATAATAATTAAAATAAAAAGTATCTTTCCATTTACAACCAATTAACATGTGGGTCTCCCTACGCGTAGACATAAATATTCCCCCTTTTTTATGAGAACATATTTTCAATTTAGATATCCTATTAGGAAAATTCCCTTATTCTATCGAGTTTACTAAAATATTTTAAAGGAAGAGTCTACTATTATTTATAGATCCCAAGAATCTTATCCGTATTATTAAACTTGCAAGGCCTACTTAAAATTCTCTAATGTAATTAAAAACCACTCACCTAAAAGAAATGAAACCGCTTTTCAACATTTCTTTAATGTACAATTAGCTGCATGCAAAAAGTCTATTCCTTATAACTTCTACAATATAATTCGTCAATGAAATTATATGTGTGTTCGTCTCATTCCTCGCGATACTCTATACTTAAATGCTTTTCTTATATGGGCAAAAGAAAATATCTACTAATCAAACATAAAAGTCGCAATCCTCCTACAGACGCCATGAGACTACTATTCTCTTTACCATAATATCTATTTGGTAGTCCCTAGAGTGGTTTCTTGTATTAAATTCGTGATTTCTTTCTAGTTAACCAAACCTCCTCTTTGATTGATGAGCGGAAGTGAGATAGATATGGAATCCCGAAAACAGAGGCTTTTAGTTTAAACGGGAATTCTCATAATTCAATACTATCCAACTCTTATTATTGTTTATAATTCTGGGCCAGCTTTAGTACGGTATAGGATGTATAATGTCAACCTATCTGAATTCAGCCCCCATTTTAATTACTTTATTTATATTTATTATAGATCACTCGATAAACAGTTCCTTTGAGCATTGAAAATCTTCTTTTTTTTATAAGCATTCTCCTTTATTAGGAGTTTATCTATATTGACCTAGGACTTTATTAAGAAAGACTTATCCATTAATCTTAAAAAAGTCGTTGCAATCTCCCTTTCGTAAGTAAAATTACTCTAATTGTGTGCCATCTTCTTCAGAAAACCCCAGGGAATCCCATTTCTAACATCCTTTTAATTTACGTTCTCTTAAATAGCTCTGCTCAGAGATGCCCATAAAATTTTTGTATAGGGGCTGGTTCTTCAAAAGAAATTCCTTGTCAAAAAATGAAACCTTTTTGTAAGCACAATTACTTTTTTTGTTCAATCTGAAAAATCTCTTCTTCCTTTGAATAGAAAATAACTAGAACACTTTGTTCATTTACTAAGAATGGTTATTACCCTGTGCTCTCACGGATAATTGGACAACATTCATATATGGAGTAAGGGTTTTTATGTATCTGCTGGCCACTACTGCTCTAATGATCTCGAGTCTACCTTCTTCCGCAAATTGCTGTTGAAAGGAATCTTTTCGATTACAGAGATGTTTTATGGATTATATAGTGTGTCATGGATTTCTCAGAGTATTATTATAGTATCTTTCTCTTTTATATTTTCTTTCTGCTCTTTCTTTGCTTTTGTTTTATCTCTTTTTCTTCTTTGTTTTTTCTCTGTCTCTCTTATTTTCTTTTTTGGTTTTCTTTTTTCTGACTTCTTCTATAGTCTTTCTTTATTTCTTGTCTTTTTTTGTTTTTTATTGGATTGGTTGGATAGTCGTTTTCTCTTTTTTTGTTATTTGGACTCCTTTTCTTAACTTTTTGTCTTTCTCTACGCTCTTCCTTCAAAGAGTCTAATGTTTCACGGTGATTCCTTTTCGATTGAGGAATTTCTTTTATGATGAACTTTTCTTCTTTTCTTTTTTTCAACTCTTTTTACATGATTGATTTAGATCTTTATAAACGCGATTGTTTTTATTCCTTTTGAATTATCTTATATAATTTTAATAGTAAAAATGCCGAATTCTTAGTTATATCTTATATATGGCATTCCTCCTTTTAATGGATAGAATAGCGTTTCTTCCTTGTATATGAAATTTTTCTTCATATTTTATTTATAGATAAAAATTATAGTACGAGCCTCTAATTTCACGTTAGACTTTTACTTTTTATTATATTTTTATTAAAAGACCTAAATGCAGGACAATACAATCTTCGTGTTTTTTCTTTCTTTTTCCCCTTTTTTCTATTTGACTTCTTCCTTTTTTCAACAGAATAGACGACAACAAAGAGAAGCTTTTTTTTCTATTTGTTTTTTCTTTGTTTGTCTGATGTCGATCAACAGGACGTTCACTCTTTTTTTTATTCTTCGACGACTTCTTCTATTTTTCTTCTCTTTTTCCTACCTCTTGTTTTTCTCTTATTTCTTTTTCTTTAACTATCTTTTTCTAGCATTTTTCTTTTGGGATTAGCAACTTAGGTGTGACAGGAGTTTCAACTCGGGTTGGTTCTTTTGAGGGTTTCCAGGTCATTCCATTCGAGAAAAGAGGAAATCTAGGTGAGTTGTCCTTAATGAGTTTAGTTTGGTTAGGAATTTTCTTTAGATATGGTTTTATTTAGAATGGTTGTGGGTCTTGCGCGTGGTTTCTTCTTTTTTACAAAAAACTTTGCCCGCATTCATTATCTGGGAACTCAAAGACATGTTCTTTCTAAGGTTTCGTCGCTTGTGGCTTACGTTAGCCGTTGATTTTTATGTAAAGGTGTCTTTTTTAGATTTATTTTTTCTGGTATAGTGTCTATTTTTTGTTTGTTCTATGCTTTACTTTTATTTCTTTTTTATGTATGAAAGTCTGTCTTTGCTTGTCTACCACGCCCATTTTGATTACTTTATTTAATTTAGTAAGTATAATTTAAAAAAGTTCAAAAAATTTTGTAAAAGAAATCTTTTCTCTTTACTTTGCATTATTTCTTTGGTTGTTTAAATTCATAAGGGTTTTGGTTAGGAAAAGCTGTCGATTACAAAGACATGGTTGAGGATAAAGCTCGCTTGGTTTTTTATTGTTTTTACATTTTAACAATTAAATTATTCTAGTAGTAGCACTAAGGACATTTTTCTATTTGTTTTTGTATCGTCTGTTTTCATTCTTTTTGGATCAGCATGCTAGCTGTTCTTTGCTTGAGTAGTGTTTAATAATATAAGTTTTTTTCAAAAGCAGGAGGTCGTTTTACTTTCTCCGCCTCTTTTTTCTTTTATTTTTTTTTATGATCAAGATTCCTGTCTTTTCTCTCTCTTGTTTTTATTGTTATTCTTTGCGCGGATCGCTGCAATCAATAGATTCGTCTAACATCAATTACTATATACAACAAATATTATATATATAGAAAAGTATCTTGGATAAAGAAGTATGCTGATTCATTATGATTTCTTGCTTGTTTAAAAAATTTTGTTTTGGAGTGCCCTCTTGCAGTGAGTGCTTTTTATTATGTTGTTAATTGATAGGCTTTTCTATGGCAAGCCCTTCTTTCATTAAGTATTTTAGTCTTTATTCTGTTTTTTATTCTTTTCCGTCTCTGTCTTTTCTTGTTTTCTTTTTCTCTTGTTTTTCTAACACTTTTTTCTTCTTTACTTTATTCTTTTTCTATTTCGATTCTGTTTTTTTTCTTGTTGTTTTTTTTCTTCTCTCGCTTTTTATTCTCTTTGTCTGCTTCTTTATTCTGGCTGTGGGTCTTTCGTTTTCTTTTCCTTTTGTTTTTTCTCCTCTCTGTCTTTTGCATTTTTTTTAATTCTGGTAAAGAAGGGAAAAATCGCGAGAGCAATGGGATAACGGAAAAATTAAAATAGAAATAACAAAGTAAATTAGGAAACTAATCGATCAAATGGATTAAAATATTTTGGACATTCTACTTTTTTGCCAATATTGCTTCTATTCTCTTTCTTCTGCATTCTCTTTTTCTTTTTGTTTTATTTGTTTCGTTTTTTTCCATCTTACTTGATTTTTCCCTTTTTTTATTATGATTCATTCTTCTGCAAAACAAGGCATTTTCTTTATTCGTCTTTCTCCTTCCTTTCTTTTTGACTCATTTTCTTAACTCAGGAACTTTCTTCGTCATTTTTATAGAAAACAAAACAGGGTTCATTCTTTTTTATCCTTTTTTGACTTCTTTACCAAAACCCAGGCTTTTTTTTTCCAAAAATTTTTCTTCATTTATTTAGAAATGTTTTTTCAATTTGTTTTATCTTCGTTTCCTACTTCATCTCTATTTAGATATTATTATACTAAAACTACGGATTTTTAAAATATGAACATCTAAACTAGTATACGTTAGATTACAATTCAATTTCTTCTTTATCCATGGATTCACCTCTCCTGCATATTGGTTTTGCAACAAAAGATTTTATTGTTTTAAATAATTTTGTAATTGAAAAATTTTTAATATTCCTATGTTATATAAATAATTTTAGAACGATATGATATATAAAATAATATAAAAATCTTGTTACTTGTTTACGATAAACCTAAACAAATCATAAGTCCATTTTTTAATTAGTAACCACATTGGCGTTCATTTTATAGAGTATATTTTGAATTGATACTTGCGGGCAGTACTTTCCGCTTTTATTTTTGTGATCATCCCCCTTGTTCTTTTCCCTATTGTTTTGTCTATTCTTTTTTCTTTGGTTTCTTTTTGTTTCCGAGGCTTTCCTTCTTGTTCTTTTTATTTAATATATTTATTATTTAGAATAATAAAATTAAATTCTTCCAATAAAAAATCATTAAAAAAAAGTTAATAAAAAAGAAATAACATAAGAGGGTAAGTTGGGTTAGTAAGTAACATAAATTAATTTGGATTAGAAATTTTAATAAAAGTATAAAGTAGAAATTTAACCCTTAAAATTTAGAAAAGTTTCATGAGTCAAAAATTAAAAATACTAAAAAAACAATCAGGAAATAAAGAATAAAGCAGAAAAACATTGCTTAATGGAAAAGATTGGGCAAAAAACAAACACAAAATATATTTCGTTAAAGAAATATATAAATGAAAAAGAATTTCTTTAATAAATGCTAAATAAAATTTGTCTTATTTTTTATTACGTAGAAATAGTTATATTTACTTTACAAAGAATTACAAAAATGCTATTAAAGGATGGATTTATTACTATTCTTAAATGACAAATTACCATTTGTCATTTTAATAATATATTATTTATCATCATAAATAATATAATCATAAACTAAGTTTTTAGCTAATTCTTAAATTAAAAGTTGAAAAAATAAATTTAAATTATATAATTATATTAAATAACTAATTGTATTAAATGTTGCGGGACATTTTTTTGTCTTTCCTATTTTTTAATAATAGCATATTCATATATATAATATTATTAAAAATATAGTAGGGAGTATTTTCAGCATTTTTATTACGGTGATTGATGAAATAAAAAAGAGAGTGTTTCCTATTTTCGCATCCAGAAATAGTCTCCAGAGGCAATGCCTGCGACTGTTTTCATTTAATATTTTTGGTAATTATTTATGTATTTATTTGCTCTTACTACTCAATCACACAACTATATTTATAATTTATACTATATTCCAAGTTCTAATGCAGGAAGCTTTCATTTATATTTTATTTTAAATATAAATTCATATACATAATATTATAAATTTAAATAGTTTAAGTTTTATAATAATATAAATATAAGTTGCTTATAAATATTTATTATTATCATTAAGTATAAATTAATTATAAGTTGTTAATACTTCTTAAAAATTATTAGTTACTAAATTAATTAACTAAAATAAGTTTTAAAAAATTATAGTATAATATATATTATAGAAATTATGGAAAAAAGAAACTTTTATTATAAAAAAAATAAAAGTCTTTGAGGGCATTTAGGACGGAGTAATTGAGAATCATTTTTTAGGAGCTTCCTCCAGGATTTTCCTATATCTTCCTGGGATACCCTTTTTTATGTTCTTTTTTCTCTGCATCTCCAACTTTCTGCGTGAGCTTTTTTGTTTGCACGTGAGCTTTCTTCCTTTCAATTTCTTTGTTTTTGTATTTTTTCATTATTTTTGATAATTTTTTGATTTTAAATTTCATCTAAAAAAGATCTTGGATTGCTTTTATCTAAGTGCTTCATTGCTGTTTTCACTTTTTGTCTTTGTTTCATGTGAGTTTTTCCTTTGCTTTTTATTTTTTCTACTGCATTTTTTATTAATGTTAAAATAGTTGACTTTGTCTACCCAAGACTATTTCATATATATGAAATATTATTTTATTAGGCCCTCCTCTATTTTATAATTATTCTTAAAATAAATATTGTAGGCTCTTCCTTCATTTATTTATTAAATAGATGTAAGCTTTGTTTTGGTTCCTTCAATTAAGCAAGTATTCTTTAATCTTCTACTTGGAATGTGAATCCTTTCAGAGTTTCTGTTCTTTGCTCACTTTAGATTTGGTACTTTTCTTTGTTCTGTGATAAGTTTTACTTTGTTTTATTCTATATTCTAGCTTCCTCTATTTTTTAATTCTTTCAATCTTAATCTCATTTAATTCAATTGGGAGTCTCCCACTATTTGAATATAAAATATACAAATAAAACTAATATAAAACCTAGACTAGAATTATAATTAAAACTTTCTTTCTTAATTGAAAAATGTAAAATCTAGTAAATATATAAGAAATAAAAAAATCAAGACAAATTTATGTTATCCACTTTTAGGTGTGCTTCAATTATCGTATTTAAATCAATTAATATAGAATGTGATTTTGTGAATCATAATAGTGTACTTGCATTCTTTCAAACAAAGAACTTTTTTATTGTATGGATCGTTTATGTATTTATTATATTTGAAAATTTCTTTTATTAAAACTAAAGGATATTTCATTCACTTCAATTTACTTTAATTTAATATTATTATTATATATTTACTATTTTACTTTATCTTAAATATTTATATAGTCTAGTAATTTATATAAATAATATGTATTTAAATTTAATTAATATCTTTTTCTTTATTGATAAAGCTAGGAAGTAATCCAGAATAAGCTTACTTCAGAAAATATTTTTCACTATTAGATTTAGTTGTTATTTTTATAGGACTTTTTGTTTGATTCAATTGAAATTATGAATATGCGAATTCCTGTGCTTTTTGGGCTTATACAAAGTTCTCATAAAAGATTTCTACTTTATCCATTTTTCTTTTCTTGTTTTTGTCTATTTTCTATCTACACAAGGGGAATTTATTATATAATATTGGTTGTTGGAATATTTGGAAATCTATTTTTTATATATTAAATAGGGCCGTTCTTTCTCTATCTTGGTTGAGTTTATTTATGTATTATTTGGAATTGTTAGTTTAGGATCTTATTCTCTAGTTTAGGTTTAGGATTTGTACATGATTTCGTATTAAATATATAAAGTAGTAAAATAAATAAGCCAAGATTTTAATTGGATTTTTGTATAATTATCTTTGTTTTGTTCTTCTTATTCTATCCGATATCTTCTTCCAACTCTTTGCTCTTATTGTTTTTTTTACTCTCTTCTTTTTTGTCTTATTATTGTCCGTTTTATGTAGTCTTTCTGATTCCTTTTTCTTTATTTGACTTGTTTTTTTGAAAAGCCAGGTTTCGCAGATCTTTTTTTGTGGATTAAAATGAGTTCTTCTTTCTCTTTTTTTTAAGGAAGACAGGGGCTTCTTCTTTTGCTTTTTAATCTGATTTTCTTAGAATTTTTTGCTAAGTGAAGCGCTAAACTGGAAAAAGGAACCAACCCTCTGTAAGAGAGTCTTGTGCATTTTTGGACGATGTGATTTAATCTAGAACATTTCTCCTAGTTTATTTAGGTTGTTGTATGGAAGATCTCCAGGAGCTTTCCGTGTAGGGGTGGGTAATAATCCCAAATCCTATTTTTATTATTCTAATATTTGACGAATCCAGTTTCTGATTCTTTTTCGACTGATATTTTCCATTTCAACGGGACCCATCATTTGAAATCACAAGGGTATTAGCTATGAAACAACGCTGAGGTCCTTTAAATTTTTCACTTGCGTTTAGGTTAACCTGTACTCTACAAGTATGACGCTATTACTAAGTTTCCGCGTTTCTTCTCAAAGTAAATTAACTTTTTATTGATTTTTACTTTTTTTTCTATCGAATTCTAATTATGAACTCTCCATTCGCTGGAGGATTGCTGTTTCCTTTGCTTAAGCGGTTCTTGGTTTAAAATATTTTATCAGGTAAGTGATTTTTCAGGCTCTATTATCAAAGCTCTTTCAAAACGCGCCACTCTCAGAAGGTAGCAAATTTTATTTCCTATCATTTCAATTCATATTTAAAAAAAGTAGCATTTTGTGTCAGGAATAGAGAATTTCCCTTATTTCTCTATCCATTTATTTTGTGGTTTTTCTTTGATTTATTAATTTTTTTTATCAGGCGATAGAAAGGGGTCAACTTGTAATTATATAATTATAGTCGCATGCACTTCAGACATCTCTCTTCCTGGCTAAATTCAATTACATTTTTTTTAGAAATAAGAGTTCTATATTTGTTTTCTTGGAATATTTTCTTAGCGAGCACCCTTTTTGCATTCCATTTCGATTTCGGACTTTAGTATTTACTATTTTGTAGTGGAGTTTATTGTTTTTCTAGTAGAGTACATTTTTTTGAAGTTTCTCCTCGTTTACTTTTTTTATTTTTGTCAGAAGGATTTGATTGAACCAATGCTTTTAGACTTTTTGTATTTGATGTTCTTGATTTGATGCCTTGCAATTCGAGAAAAAGACTTCTTTAAGTTGTATTTAAGGTGTATTGTTTCCCCTCTCTGGCAGAACTCCTCAAGGATAGTGGACTAGATTTTATTACTTCAATTTTTACAATCTATTTTTTTAGAAAAAAGTGGGTTTTTTGATTCATCGACAGGGCAACAATTAATTAATATATAGAATAAATTCATAAATAATCTAAAATCTAAATAATAGGCACAACTTAAATAGATATTTCGTTTATAGCAATTTTAGTAGATACTTTATAATAGACAAGTCTTTCTTTTTTTCGTTTACTAGAAATTATAGTTAGGCCAAGAATTTAAATTGTCTTTTAAATGGTAGGAGTTGATTCTTACACTTCATATTATTCACAAGTCACTGCGTTATTGCTCTTTGAGGCATCCTTCTCTTTCTTTTGCAGAACGAGGAGATGGAATCTGCTCTCTTCTTATATTTATCCTTTCTTTTATTTTTAGTAGATATAAGAATTTGAACACTACAAAGGAATCTTCCTCCTATACCTGTCTTTTCTATGCCTTTTTGCATTTTCTTCTTTATTTTTATGGCATTCATTATATATAATTTTTACTTTCTAAAATCTAATATATTATTATATAGTCTATAAATAGAATATAGGCTTTTTATGCAATAATGTTTTAATGTCTCCATTACGATATAATATTTTTAAAAAGAAAAATACTACCCATGCACATTTTAGATTATTTAGATTAAAAAAAATATATATAGTATAGAATTACAGAATAGACACAACTTAAGCATCTATTTTCTATATAATTTACAATATATTCCTTGTTTGACGTGACCTTTTTGTACGGAACTTCTCCTCCGTGTTTTTCTTTTCTACCTTTTATCATGTTTTTAATTGATCAGCTAACTTTGTTGTGTGTGGACCTATTGTCTTGTCTAATAAATAAAAATATTTAATATTTTTCATTGTTTTGTAGTTAAAAGTATTTCTTGTTACTAAACTAATAGAATGGAAAAAGTGTTTTAGAGGGTGGTGTTTGGGCGAAGAGGGAAAATCCAATATTCCCCGGGCTTTTTTTAATTTGTGGAGAAAAATGCTTAGAAGAAGTCGTATTTGTTTTAGTGAGATATCATGGCTGAGACGGAAACTTCAATATTTTTAATAGCTTTATAGTAAAACTTATTAGTAGTTAGCAAACTAAATCAGGTAAGTTGCTGCTAAGACAGTATGGGGTCAATATGCTAAAAGAATGCATATGTTTAGAATTATATGCATTTTATTCTATAATTTTATTTACTCGGATTTCCCGCCAATCGCTTTATTAAAAAAGAAATTTTTCGAATTGTTTTAGCAGATAGTTCCTTTCTATTATCTTATACTTTCTTTTTTCTAGTAAAGTTGTAGACATAAGTATTTTTTAACATGGGTTTACTTGCTATTTTTCTTTGGTTTTCACAATTAAAAAGGTAAAGGTATTAGTCACTCAAAATCTTTTTTATCGAGACATTTTCTTTAAGCTCTCTAAAGCATTTATCAATATTGTTTTAAACTAAAATAAAGAGATTTTTTATTTCAATAACAATAATTTTTGTCGTCCGAGTCTTTTTTCTTTCTTTTATTTTTTTATGTGTGAATTATTTCTTTATGTTTTGGTTGTTCTACTCTGTCTTTCTTTACGAGAGCATTTTTCTTAGTCGTGTCAATTAGCTTCGTGCAAAAACAATGTTTTTGTTTATCTATATTGAAACTTGGGTTATATACTTTTAAAGTGTATTAAATAAAAACTGCAGTAGTCATTGAACGAATGCCGTATCTTGGATTTTAATTGTATCCTTAATTTCTTCTTTGGACTGTGTTTTAATTATTTAGGGCATATGTATGTATTTTTGTTTGTTTACTTGCTTAAATTAGTCAGAAGAAAAACAATAAACAAATATTTACTGGATTTACTTTTAACAAAATTAAGGATTTTTTATACTTCGATCTTGCATTCCTTTTTATATTTTTTTTATAGCTAAGTTTCCTTTCCTGTTGTACTTGTTATTGCCTATTTCCGGAACGATTATATATGCCTTACATTATTATTATTACGTTTAAGTATACTACAGGATTATATAAGAATCTAGAAATGCGTATTCATATTTTTTATTTATTATTTTGTACTTGTCATATGCTAATTGATTATTTATACTACTTAAAATTAATAAAATTTAATATTTTTATTTTAATTCCATAATACAACGAGAACTAGACTTTTTATTGGACAAAAATCTCGCGGAAATGAAATCTCGGGCTTGTAGTTTTTCAATTCTAGCAGGAAATAGTATTTCTTTCCTTATTTTTATCTATATTTCTTTATGCTCATATTTTTTAAGTTATTATTTTTACTTATTTATTATTTATATTTTTAGTTATTAAACACTATTTTCGGAGACAATTCAAATATTTTTATTGTTATGAATTTTTCCCTTTTACTTTTATATTATTATATGTATATACAATAAATAAACTTTTTTCCTTTTTTGGAAAAGAAAAAAGTATTTTCGTCATTGAGGGGTTTCCTTGATGGAGGTAGAATTCTTTGATCTAAACTATTTCTTCGATTATATTAATTTTGTAAAATATTTTCTAGTTTGCCACATGGCAGCTTTGGGGTACGACGTCTTTGAGTTGATATGTCAAAACTTTGATTATTGGAATTTTTATAATTTCTAAATGTTTTTGTCGTTGTTTGGTAATTATTAGTATTGACAAGTTATAAGTTTGTTACCCAAGTGTCTTTTAGATGACTTTTTAGTATAGTATAAACAATACTAATATAATCTATCTATCTATTTGTTCAGTAGTGTGTTTATATCGAAAGGAATCTTCATTCGACCCAGACCGAGGAAGAAAGTTTTCCAGGAAATAAAAACTATCTATTCGATGGCATCCCGCTAGGACTCGGTTTTAGGTGCAATTTTAAAACGAGAACCTCGTTTGTGTGAAGGAGGGCCTCAGCCTTCCGTATAACGGCCTGGAAGCTTTTATATCTTTAGTTGTGCATTAATTATTCTCTATCGAATTTGTAGATTACTAATAGATATAGATATTTTTCTTGCATTTTAATTACTATTACTTATATATTACTTACTATATTAATAGACTTCTTTTTCTTTTATTTTTTTGTTATCTGCTTTAGATGCTTTTCCTTGGAAAGATTCGCGGTGTCCAAGTACATCGGTTTTTCGTTCTGGGATCGTTGGTTCAAATCTTGATGCCTATTATACTGTAGTGTTGTGTTTATGTTGAGTTATAGTAATTATTTTTATTCTTTTTCAACAAGGTGCATCCTTTTTTAATATATTTAATATGAATGAAATAATAAGTATTATAGTATGTATAGTATAAATTTAATTGTATTCTAATAAATTAAATATCTAAAAGAGAGTTGCTAATCTCAATCCACTTTCATAACAAAATTCAGTTAATGACTTTCCCTTTTAATAATTTTTTAATTATAAAAAATTAAGAAAAAAGATCGCTAGGAATAATTAATTTAAAAATATTGTAATTTTTAAAGACTAGGTTTGACGGGTATTGGAGCTACTTCTCTCATTCTAGAATCTCTACTACGATTCTACTCTTTTTGGAAACGTTTCAAGTTGTTTTAGAAAAATTTCTACGAAGATTTTCTTATTTCATTTCAAGCATTTGTATACTATTATTACTATTACTATATATATTTAATTCTTAATATACTTTATATTTTATATAGATATTATTTATATAGATATTATTAGTTAACTTGAACTTGTTATTAGTTTTAACTCTAAAATAAAAAACCCTCGACTTTTTTGTATTTGTTTATAATATAAACAAAGAAAAAATACAATGCATCTCTTGCTGGGGTCTTTCTAGACTATTATTGCCTGAGGGAGAATTATAGTATAGTTATAGGTAGGTCAATTGTCGATTTCTTTTTGATTTGATATGTCAATTCTCTTTTTATATTATATTTATATATATATATATATAATATAGTTTATTTTGTTTTTTAATTCTCTTTTTGGATATTGGATTAATACAGGAGGCACACTTTTCTCTTTTATACTTACTTTTTCTGATTAATTTACTACATCTTTCGTACTGGATTAACAGCCTTTGTAATGTAGTTAGAGCTTTTAAGTAGTATTTTCCGTGTATGAACCTCATACACGTTTTTTGTTGTTTCTTATTTTTGTTTCTATATTTTCTCTTTTTCTGAAATAAATGTAATCATTATTCTTTCAAGCAAGAGTTTTATTAATTTTAAAACTTTTGATTCTGGTGCATTGTTGTTATATTCTTTTGGTTTGTTTTTTTAATGAAATATGTGTAAATTATACTAGCTCGTAAAATGTTTCTATACTAATATAGAAAATGTATTTAAATTAGTATTAGTTTTGGATTTGTTGAGCTTCCTACGACTTGAAATATTTCTTTAAAGTTGTTATTGGGCGTTAATTTTGTTAAAGGTTTTAGGAAGTGCAAATATAAATTTTTCTAACATGATCCGCGTTTAACTATAATTCAACTTTGTCATAAATGCATAAAATTTTTGTGAATGAAATATAATTTATACTTTTATAGTAATTAAACAAAAACAATCTGTCATTAAGCTCACTTGCTTTCGTGGCTTCATTTTTATTTCGTTTCTGAATACGACTTGTTTTTGTACTATTTTTGTACTCGTAGAAACTAATTTAGAAACAAGATTTTTTATTTTTTCTTTTAGAGGATTTTTTTTAATATATCTAAAGAGGGTCTTTTCCTCATTTTATTATTCTCTCTGCTTCTTTCTGTTTTGATCCAATATTATAAAATATTTATATAAAAGACATTATTTTAATATATTAAAAGCAATAATCTATATATAATTAGAAAAATATATAATATATGCACGGAGAGAACTTTTTTATACGAGTTCTAAAAGTTTCATAAAGAAATTCAAAGAAATAGCTTGTGAGTTCGAATCCTGCTCCTATTAAATTAGTATAAAGGACAGGAAAGATAAAGAAAATAAATAAGAAAACCGAGAATTAAGAAAGACAATAAAGAAGAAAACGCCTAAAAGAAATTTATAATATAGTTTGTTAATGTATTAACAATTTTCTATTAATAAGTAAGTATTTATTATAGCGGAATTATTTGTTTGGGGAGAGTGTTTTTCCTATCAGTATAGAAGATGTATATGAATATGTTTCTAGTTTTTTTGAATTTGTTGGATTAAAGAAAGCACCTTTTGTTGCAAATAACTCAACAACACAAAAGAGATCTATTTATGTATTTCCTAGCCTAGGTGTTGGTGTTTCATTAGCTATACATGGAATATTGCCTTGGGGTTTTTCGTAGTTTCTATTTATCCTTGCTATCGACGTTTAGAGTACTCGTAGATTATATTTTATATTTAAAATATAAAATTGAAGTCAAATATTTTAATTTATTGCAAATGAGTATTGTTTTTTGCAAGGACAAGACTTTGTTTTGTATGAGTTTTATTAAAGGGGCGATAAATGAACTACAGCATAAGCTAGATATGGAGGATTCAAATATTCTTAGAATACTTTTCTTGTTGATGAATTTTTTGTTATTGGTTGTTTTTATGGGCTGTATAGTTTGTCCTTTTTCTTTTCTAGAAAGAGTTTTCACTTTTTTGTCTATTTTAATATTAATTTATTTGTTGAAATGGGAGGATACACGATGGGGTTTTAATGCTAGCAATGTGATTTTCGTTTGTTTTCATTAATTAAATAAATGCAGGGATATGGTTTTTGCAGAGAAGAATGTTTCCGTACTTGGCTTAAGAAAATGGTTCGCTTTTTAAGCGAAGTAAAATCTTAATGTAAGCAGTATCCCTCTAGATCATTTTTGAGGGGAATCCTGTTTTTTGATTACTTATTTCTTTTTTTCTTCTTCTGATTCTTTCTATTTTCCTCTTTGTTTTCTCCTTTCTTTTTGTGTATTCTGTTTGTTCCTATTTTTAAGGATGGTTTTGTCAAACATAAGGAGTAGATTCTCCGGATGTTTTTGTGTCGATTTATTCTGTCTTTGTCTGTGTTCGTTTGGTAAGTCCCCTTTTTTTGTGAAATCCTTATTTTTAGGACAAAATAATTGCATAATTTGGCATTTCTTTTTGACAGTTTTTGTGGAATGTCTTTTTTCTTCTTTATTGCTTGCTTAGGGAACTTCCTTTTTCCTCTCTTTCTCGTTCTTTCTCCTTATTGTGCTTCTTTTCTCTTGATCTAATTTTTTTTCTTCTTTATTTTCTCTTGTCTTCTTCTTTTCTCTGTTTCTTTCGTTCATTTTGGTATTCGAGGAAGTTTTTTTCTCTCTTTCTCTTTTCCTTCTTTTTGTTCTTTTCATTCCTCTGTCAGATCTCTTTTTTTTTCTCTTGTCTTTTTTGTGTCTTCTCTGTCTCTTTCCTCTATTTTTCTAGTTCTTCTCTGTCTCTTTCTTTTACTCTTACTCTGATTCTTCTTTTTCGATTTTCTTTCTCTGTCTTCTCGTTATTATTATTTTGGACTACTTGTAAAAGAAGGAGGACTTTGTAATATGTTGGGAATTTCCTTTGTTTTTGCTATAAATGTTAGTAATTTTGTACATCTTTAGTTTGCGCATATTTTAGGTCTCTTTTTGATACACTCTTTTTTTGTCATTTTTAGAGTGAAATCCCTACTTGTAGTCTAAAGAAAACGTGCATTTTTGAGCTCCTTTGGTCTCTCTTTTTGTGTAAAATGTTGTACTTTTTTCCTGCATGTCTTTTTGTTTTTGTCTCTTTCTCGTTTTTTGAGACCTATCTTTCTTTTGTCTCTGAATCTCTTCTTTCATATCTTTCGGTGTCTGTTCTTTCTCTTGTTCTTCTCTCTTCTTTTGTTTGTTTGTTTATGCTCTTGTTTTTCTTGCTCTTTCTTTTTCTTTTGCCTTTCTCCTGATTATCTTTCTTCTCTCTTCTTGCTATGTTTCTTTTTCTCTTGTTTTTCTTTTGACCCTAGTCCGTAAATGGTTTAGAAGTTATCGGATTGTCGAGAAAAGGATGTGTCGGCGAGCCTGCAATCCTTAACTCCTTGGCTCGAGTCCTTTTGTCATCTTCCTCTCTCCCCGGGTTCTTTATCGTCGTTCTTTGGATAATTAATCTTAGGAGTTTTGTTTACTGCAGAACTTTTTGGAGCTAATCTCTTATGTATTCTTCTCTTTTGCAGTGATCGTTGTCTAGAAAAGGTTGGTGAATTGTCGTAGAAGCTATAGAATCCGGGATTCCTTGGTTCGTTTTATCTTTGGATGTTCTGGTTTTCGAGAAATGCAGGAGTGATCTCATTAGACCTGGAATGTCGCACTCTTTGGCTGGCTTCCTCTTGTGATCTTTCGGGTTTTTACGTTGTTAAGAATCCTGTGTGTTTGTTTTCTTTAGAAAAGTGTAAGCCTTCTGGCATTGATTCTCTGTGACTAACCTTCCTATTTCTCTGGATTCATCTTTGTTTGTTCTCTTTCTTCGAGGAATTCCTTTTTTGTTTCGGCCTAAGGCCTAGTTTTTCTTCAATGAACCATCTTATTCTCTTCAGATCTCTCTTCTCTCTTGTCCTGTTTTTTCTTTTTCTTTCTTGTTCTGCTCTCTTTTTCCTCTCTTTCTTCTTGTTTTCTTCTTCTTTCTGCTCTCTTTCTCTTTTTTTCTTTTCTTTCTTTGACCTCTTGTTTTCCTTTCTTTTTTTCTCTTCTTCTTTCTGCTCTTTCTCTTATTATCATGTTCTTTTCTCTCTTTCTCTTTATTCTGTTCTGATTTTTTCTATCTTTCTTTTGTTTCTCTCCGGATTATCTTTATTCTCTCTTTTATTGTCTCTTCTTATTATTTTTATCTTGTCCTTTCTCTATTTATTATTATGGAGGGGGATCTTGCTCTACTTGTTTTTTAGGATTGTTTCAACAAACATTAGGAATTTATTATGCTGGTGTTTTTGCGTTGATTTGTTTGTCCCTTGTCTCAAATAGCGTGTAAGCCCCTTTTTTGTGTGACACCCTGAAAATATGGATAAAATAATTGCCTATTTTAGAACTATTTTTGAGTCTATTTGTTGTCTACTTTTGTCAGTTTTTGTGTAAAATGTTGTACTTTTTCCGAAGTGTATTTTGGGTTCTTTCATCTTGTTTCTTTTCCTCACCTCCTTTATGATATCTTTCTCTTCTTTTCTTTCTTTCTTTGTCTGCTTTTTCTCTTGATTTCTTTTCTTCTTCTTCTCTTTTTTCTTCTTTTCCTGTTTTCTTTTTTCGTTGTTCTTTCTCTCGGAAATAGATTAAGCCCAGGAGTTTGCTTATTACCTTTCTGCACTAACTTCTCTACTATTCTTCTCTTTTCCAGTTCTCGTAGGAGGAGTCGTTGTCGTAGCAGGTCTAGAATGGAGGACTACAGAGTTTGCCGGTTCTTTCTTTCTAGAATTGTTTAAAGAGTTAGTCCAGTATACACGGAATGCCGTACTCTCGGGCTTCCTGCTTTTTTCTCTATCTTGGTCTCTTTCTTACGGTTCTTTTTCGTTTATCGTTATATTAGGAACAGGGTCAAGAAAGAAATAGACTAGGGCGTTGAAGGAGTTTCCTGCGGTAGTTTCTGTAGCTAACTCTAGCTTCTCTATTAGTCTCCTGTTTTCCTCTTTTCATGTTTCTCGTTCTTCTTTATTTTCCAAATGGAATAAGGGGTTGCGTGCTTGCTTTTCTGGGTCTGACCCCAATTCACCTGTTTTGCTGTTATCGTTGTCTAGAAATGGTGGATGAGTTGTCAGAGCAGCCACATAATTCGGGACTCCTGGTGCGGCTTCTTTTTGGATGTTTTCGTTCGTCTGAAATTTGCAAGGAATTTTGGGATCTTAGCTAGAATCCTTGACTCCACGGCTTGACGCCTCTTGTCTTCTATCTCTATCTTTCCTAGATGTTCTCTTCTTTTTCGTTGTTATTTCTCTCAAGAACATGAATAGCTAGGAATAAGAGGAATGCTTTGTTTATGGATTGCTTTTGTGTAGTTAACTCTATCTTTTGCTCTCTCTCTTTTTTTGTTCTTTTCTACTCTGATTATCTTTTTCTGCTCTCGTTCTTTATCTTTCTTTGTTATCTTTTGGTGTTCTGGGTTTTCCTTTTGTGCATAAATAGATTAAGGAACTTGGACCTCTTTCCAATTCTCTTGTTTTGGTGTTTTTGTTGTCCGTAAATGGCTCGGAATTAAGAAATGTTTGAGTAGTTCTTGCGGCGGCCTGGGAATTTTACTTATCGAGTCCTCTTTTCTCTTTCTCGATCTTCCTTTCTCTATCCTGTTTCTTTATTTGAGTGCGTTTTCCGGAGAAATAGCCTAAAGAGTCGCGTTTACGGATGAACCTTTTGGAGCTAACCTGTCAGTTCTTTTGTTCTTTTCCTGCTTTCGTAGTCTAAAAATTTTCTAGGAGTTGTTTTAGCATAAATAGAATCTTGGACTCTTTGGTTCGTTTTCTCTTTTGAAGTGCTTGTAGTCCCTAGATGCTTGAGAACTTTGTGTGCTAGTAGACGCAGAATGGCTTAGTCCTGTGTTTCCCTTCTCTTCTCATCTTTATCAATCTTCCCTCGCGGTTCTTTTTCTCTTGGATTATTTTCTCAAGAACTGAAATAACGAGTAGGAACAGTAAAGACTAGTTTACTGCTTGCTTTTGTGTAGCTAATTCTCCCTTTTCTTGCTCTCTTTGGATCATCTTTTGAAGTTCTGGTTGTGTATGCGTGAGCCTAGAAGACAGAAAATCTTGGACTCGAGGTCTTCCTTTTGTCCTCTATCTCTAGCATGGTTTTTCTATGGGTCTCATGCTCTGGTTCTCGGCCTTCCTTCTCTCAAGAAATGGAAACAAACAAGGAATAACAGTAAAGACTAGTTTACTGTTTGCTTTTGTGTATTGTAGCTGACTTGATTTTTCCTCGCTCTCTTTTAAGCATTTTTTTGTGTTCTGTTTATACTTAAGGGAGAAGTCGGCCCCGGATCTGCGGTATGTGTTCCTTGGTTTTCGTTGATATGTCTTATCTGTTGCTCGGTCTCTCTTTTAATCTGTAACGTCTCTTCTCTCTGATCTCTTTCTATTTCTTATCTCTTATTTCTTGTTATCTTTCCACTCTTATCTTAATTAATGGTCTTGTTAGAAGTTTTTGTCTTGTGTCTGTGTTTTTCTTTGTGAGAATGGAAGCCGAAGGTCTGGCTTCTTTGTAGTTACCTTTGTAATATTTCTTGCCATGTCTATCTTGTCTTTCTTTTTCCTTTTCTCTAAGTTGGGGAGTCCGGTTTCTTTAGGAGAGTGTACTCCGAAGGGTTTGTTTATCTGTAGTTATTCTCCTGCTATCTTTATTTTATCCTTTCATTCTTACCGTTGTTAGAAGTCTGTTCTGTCCGCCGCAGTCCCTTGTTTTTTATTATTGATTGTCGGATCTCTTTCATTTATCTTGTCTTTGTTTGTTGGGTTCTTTCTCTCTATGAGTAGTGTTTTGGGGAGAGAAGGGATTTCTTTTCTGTAGTGAACGATGTTATTTTCTTTATATCTCTATTTATTATCTTTCTTTTCTTTCTACGAGTTCGGTTTTCTTTTGTTTGGGAGACTATAAGTTTAGGGATTTCTTCTCTGTATTGAAACATCTTTCCTTTGTTTTTATTATTCATTATTAGAAATGTTTGTATAATGCGGAGTTTTTGTCTTCCCTGTCCCTGGGCACGTTGTATGAGGTTGATATGTCTTAATGTTCTAAAGAGTCCTTGTAGTCTGTGTTTTGTGGTAGACGAATGCCTCTATTCTCTGTAGCTTTGCCTTTTCTTTCTTTTTCTCTCTTTTCTGGATTCTTCTTCTTTCTCTGTTTGCTTGTTTTCTTGTTTTTCTTCTCTGCTTTTCGTCTTGTTGTTGTTTTTCTCTTTCTTTCCTCTCTTTTCTTTCTCTGCTTTTGGTCTTCTCTCTCTCTATTCTCTCTCTCTTTTATCCTCTTCGTTTCTCTTTGCTTTTTATAGTTATTACAAAATATAGGCTGAAAAAGGCTCTCAAATCCTTTAAATGTTAAATCATCAACAAGTTTTTTTCTCGAGCATTTTTCACGTATCAAAGTGAACTCACTTCTCTAGTTAAAAAAAGTACGCAAACTCCTATCAATGCGGAATCCTAAACCGAGTCTCTTTTTCTTTTGTTTTAATATGTTAATTGTGAATTTGTTTGTTCGGTCTCTTTCCTATGTTTCTTTTTCTTTCTTCTGTTTATCTTTCTTCTGTTTTTTCTGTCTTCTTTTCTTGGATTACCTTTTCTTCTCTCTTTTCTTTTTCTTTGTTTTTTTTTACTAAACTAAATATTCTACTATATATTTCTATATATATAAAATGATTTGACTAGATGGCGCAAACGTATGGTTGAGGGGAATCCGGTTTTATAGGGATTTTCGGAGCAACCTTTTCAAAGCTTCGATTTCAATGTCTTTTTCTTGGAATGCCCTCAAGGGCTAATTATTATCTTTGTGAATGAAGAGTCGTTTCCGCGGACATTTCATAAATGCTTCGCCGGTGGGATGTATGTTACTTGTTTTGACTTCATATTCATTAAAAACCTTTTGATTTGCATAAACCATAGAATGCCTTTTTTGGTAGTATGATTATTTTTGCGGGGGGCCTCTCTTATTCAAGGAATTTAGACTACCCCAACTTTTTTCTGACTAAGATTGGAATCTTTGTTGTTCTATACTTTGATTTAGGTAGATTCTAGCATTATTTTAATGAACTACATTTTTACTAGAACTAGATTTGAGTCTTTTTCTTTGATTTTACTTAGTAAATATCTTTGTAATTTTTCTTTTTTCTAGTCTTGTTTTTATGGACCCTATCTTTAAGTAGTAATTTTTTGATGTTGAATTAGGACGAAGCACACGGGAGGGGTGCAAAGTTTAGGCAAAGCCATGAAACTCCTCGTCTTCTTTTGGAAGCATAAGTTCTGCTAAAGCAGCTAAATATGCATTAACAAATTTTATAAAATCATAAAGAAAAACCCCAGTTATCAAATCAAAATTATCTTAATATAAAATACATATTTAATCTTTTTAGGAGAAATTCAAGTCTTTTTGGGCATTTTTTTCCTATAATTAAAATATATAGTATAATACAAAATTATAATTTTAGATATAAATATAAAAGTATTTTCTGAAATTAACATGGACTCAAAGTCTTGCTTATACAAAGGTTGAACTAGACAACAAGATCTAAAAAATAATTATTTTCCTCTCTCTCTTTCTTTTTCTTTCTTTGTTGTTCTTTCTTCCTATTCCTTTGTAACCTTCTTTCTCTTGTTCTTGTTTCTTTTTCTGGTTCCTGTTCTTCTTTATCCTAGGTTTGGTGATTCTGGAATCTTCTCTTCTCTCTTTTTTGTTGTTCCTCTTTTTCTCTGTTTTTTCTTCTTCTTTTTTCTTCTTGTCTCTGTCTTCTTTTTTCTTTTTTATTTCTTTTTGTGAGTAGAGTGACTGCTTGTTTTCTTTGTTTTTCCTTGTTTTGTTTTTTCTTTCGCCTCTTTTTTTGTTTTTTCTATTCTTTTCTGCTCTTCTTTTTTCTCTCTCTGTTTTTTCTTCTTGTTTTCTTTTTGTCTGTCAACTCTCTTCTCTCTTTCTTTTTTTCTATCTGTTCTGGTTTCTCTTCTATCTCTGAGTAAACTCTCTTCTCTCTTTCTTTCTGCTCTTCTTTCTTTTTATCTTGTTTGAGTTTCCTTTCTCTTTTTGTTCTTTGTTGTTATATGATTTTCTTTTTTTACGATTTCTTTGTTTTTCTCTTCTTATTCTTTCTTCTTCTCTTTTTTCTTTCTATTTCCTCTGTTTTCTTCTTGATTTCTTTTTTTCTTTTGTTCTTCTTCATCTCTCTGTTGCGTTGTTTTGGACTTGATATAGGAAGTGTACTCCGTTGTTTGCTCTGTGTAGCTGTATGTTTCTCTTTGCGCACAGGATTGTTTTTTTCTATAGATGGGTCTGATCTTTGTCTACTCTATGGTTGTATTTCTTGTTGTACTTCGAACTTTCTTTTCTTGATTGGTTGTGCTTTTTTATGATCGGAGTCTTTCGTTTGTGTATCTTTTTTTAGTGTATTATTTGATTTATACCTTTTCTGTTTGGATAGTCGATTTCTGTATTCTTTGGGCTATGGGATAACAAGATTTGCAGTATTTTTTCTGTAGTCAATGGCTGTCTTATTTACTGTATGCTTTGTTGGATATTAATTTCAAGATTTCTGGTCTTCTTTTGTGTATGTATGAATCTATAGTAATTGCATTGTATCTCTAATCAATCTCTTCATGCACTTTCTGATTTTGATTTACTTTTTCATTCTTTTTTTCTTTCTAGGCCATAGCAACTTGGATTCTTTCCTGTATTAATTGTATAGTAATTGCAGTCTGTCTGTCTGTTTTTTCTCTACTTTATTGATTGTAGTGTATTTCTTTTCTTTCTCTCTTTCATTCCCGGAGATAGTATGTATTTGCTTTTCTACGTCGACTCCTATCTTCTTTCTCTTTCTTCTTTATTGTTTCTTTCTGTTGTTGCCGTTCTTTCTTTTTTTACTTGTTTTATGTTTCGTCTGCTTCTTTTTCTTCTCTTTGTTTTTTTTTTCTTATTGTTTTTAATTTCTTTTCTTACTTTCTCTCTTTCTTTGTGCCTGGTTTTATCTTTGTTAGGATGAAAATGTAGTAGAAGTTCTATTCTCTTTCTCTCCAACTGCCTCGGTTTTGTTCTCTTGTTCTTGATTCTTTATGTTCTGTTTTCCTTCTGCTCTCTTTTTTTCTTTCTACTTCTTTCTTGTTGTTCTTTTATTTTTCTCTTTTCTTTTATCATTTTTTTTTCTCTTTCTCTATTCTGCCTCTTCTTCTTATTTCTTTTGTTGTCTTGTTTTCCTCTTCTTCTTTTTGTTGTTTCTCTTTTTTTTCTGCATTTCCCAGGTTTTTTCTGTTTTTTTTTGAGAACTTTTATGTGCTTGTTCTTTTCCCTTCGATCTGCCATTTTCATCTGCATTGGCTTTTTATGCTCGTTTCTTTGGAAGCTTTGATCCAAGGGTTTCCTTCTGTCTTTCTTTTTTCTTTCTGTTTATTTCCTTTTTCTCTCTTCTTTTTGGGGGGAACTTCTTTCTTTTTTTCTCTTCTTGCTTTTCTCTCTTCTTGTTGTTTTCTTTTTTCTTTGGTTCTTGTGGACCGGCAGTCTCGTTTTGACCCTTTGTTCTTGTTCTTTTTGAACCTTCTTTATCTTCTTCTTTCTCTATGTTTTGGGATCTCTCCCTTTCTTTCTTTCTTTTACTCGCTTCTTTCTTTTTGTGGGGTTTTTCTTTTTCTTGTTGTTCCGTGAACTCTTTCTTGTGTTTTCTGCTTGTTGTGTGTCTTTCTTTTGTTGCTTGTTCTTGTTTTTTTTCCTTTGTGTTTTATAGAAGAAGTAAGACATGGATAGGCTCGCTTCGATCTCTTACTCTTAGTTTCTCTGGCTTGCGTGGTGGGTCTTGTTTGCTAGGTGTGAATTTTTGGTTTGTTTTTTCTTCCATTACAAATTTCCTTTATTCTATTTCGATTCCATTCGTTCATATTTCCTCGTCTTTGTCTACTTTACTGCATAAGGATTCAATTTTATGCACTCTTTCAGTACGCAATTCCAAGTTTTTTCTTTGTTTGACTGCGCTCTTTGTCCATGCAATTCATGGATCGGATTGGGATTCAATTTCGTGTCTAGTTTCTCTACTTGATTCCTTTTGACTTTGTCTACGCAATTCGTTCATATCTTTTCTTTGTTTTTCTTTCTCTTACTACTTGGATTTTCTTGTTGATTCTTTTTCTTTCTGATTCTTCTGGATGGCTTCTGAGCTTCGTGCGGAACTTGCTGTCTTTGTCTTTCTTTTCTCTTGTTTTTTCTTCTTGTTTCGCTTTATTGTTCTTTCTTCTGATTCTTTCTTCATCTTTTCTTTCTGCTCTCTCTTCTGTTTTTTTCCTTTTCTGATTTTTTGTTTTTCTTTGTTCTAAACTCTCTCTATCTCCATTTTCTGTCTGTTTCTTTCTCTTTCTTTGTTTGATTCTTTATTCTTATCTCTTTCTTTGTTATTGTCCCTTTTTTGTTTCTCCTTTCTTTTTTCTTTCTTTTTGCATTGCATTTCTGATTTTTTCTTGTTTTTTTTGTTTCGTCTCTCTTCTCTTTGGTGTCCCTATATTTATGAGTCTTGCTTGTGTCTTGTTTGTATTTTTTTGTCTCTTTGTTACAAGGCTTGTTCTCTACTTTTGTGCTTGTTTCTTTCCTTTTTTGGCATAGGTTTGCTCGATCCTTTACGGAACGGAGATCTCTGCCTTCTATCTAAAAGCAATTTTTCATGACTTTATCTAGGCAATTGGTTGATTTCTTTCTCTTCTGCCCACTCCTCTTTCTTTGTGAAAGTCATTGTTGGTTGATTATTGTAGATTAGTTCTTTCCTTACGTAGGTGGATAGGACTAGAGTCTTTGAAGGCTTCTATGTATTTCCAAAGTTAAAGCCTCCTTAATTATATATGTTGACTCCTCCTTTCTTTTTTTCTTTTTCTCTCTATCTTTTCGGATTCTTTCTTTCTCTTCTTTTCTTGTTCTTTTACTCTTTCTCTCGTTTTCGTTCCTTTGGAACCTTCTGCTTTTCTCTTTTTTTCTGTTTTTTCTTATGCTCTCAATCCTCTTTTTCTGCACCTTCTTTATTGTTTTCATCTTTCTCTTGTTCTCTTCTCTTTTCTTGTCTTTCGTCTTTCTTTTGTTTTTCTGAGACTTTCTCCTTCTTCTCTGATTTTACTGATGGTGTTTGTTTGTTGTGAGAACTAGTTTCATACTTTCTGTGAGGCATAGTTTCATACTTTTTTGATTCTGAGTTAAAAATCTTATTCTTGTTTTATACTTTCTCTGACTGTTTGAGGCTTAGTTGCAGACTTTGGAATTGTTGTTTGTGTTGTAGTTGTTTCTGTAGTAGTATATTTCTGTGTTATTGCAATGGATAGGATTCCTTCTTTATGGATAGCTTTTTCTAATGATTTTTTTTAAGTTTGTTGAGTTTCCAATAGGTTGTGTGCCAAAGTCTCCTCGTATTTATATTCTTTTGTTTTTCCTACTTCTCTTTATATTTGTGTAAGGGTGTGGCTTCTTGGTAGCTTTATGGTTTGTGTTTTAGTGTCTTTACTATGTTCTGCAGTGCGTACTGGGATGCGTGTACTGATGGATTTCGTCTTTATCGTTCGTAGCATGGAAAAATGTTTCCTGATTTCTCGAGATTGCTCGGTTTCGGTGTAAATGTCTTGTTTTTACAATGTAATTAGCATTGTTGTAATTCGCATTCTTGGAGAATGCTTCGCTGTTTAATCTGTTTTCGTTCTGGTTTTTTCTTTCTTTTTCCGAAGTTGATTTCTTTCTCTGTTCATCTTTTTCTTTTGGAACTGAATTCTCTGTTCTTCTTTGTCTAGAGATGGGTCTCATCTTTCCCTCTTATTTCCTTTTTTCCTCTGTCCTTTTCTTTATTTTTTTCTGTTTTCTTTCCGAAGATTCCTGGTTTCTCTGTCTTGAAGGTCCGCTCTTTTCGGATTTGTTTTCTTTTTCCTTTGTTCCTCTCTCTCATTCTCTTCTTTCGTTTTATCTTTTGTCTTATCTTTGCTTCTTTATCTTTTCCTCTTCTTTCTTCTCGCTCTGTTGTGTTTTGTTTGCCATTTCCACTTGGTTTTGTACTTGGAATATATGTGGACTCTGTTGCTTTCTCTGGCTAGAATTGAGATGGTCTTCTTTCTTTTTTTGAACTTCTTAGGTTTTTTCTGGCTAGAATTGATATGTTCTTTTTTTGCTTTAGCTGTTCTTGTTTCCTTGCATCATTCCTTTCTTTTTCTAGAGATTGGTCTTCTTTGTCTTCCCGCACGGGATTGTTTTTTTTCTAGAGATGGTTCCGTTGTTTGTCTAGTCATGGAGAGAATTTTGTCGTTGGGTAGAGATCCTTTTTTCATTGCTTGGCAGTGTCTCCCTCTGATAGTGGGCTTTTTGACTCTTTTGTGTATTTTTGTATCGTGCATAGTCCCTCGTATTTTCAGTCTCTCATGCATCAATATTTCCTTTCATTTTGGATATTGGATTTCTCACTGTATTCTTTTTTGTATGAATTGTATTCAAATTGCAAGATTTCTTTTATTCTTTTTGTACTTTATTGATTGTACTATACTTCATACTTCTATCATCTTTCTTTCCTGGATCATCTTTTCTTTTACTATGTGAGTATTTGCTTATACGATGCTCCCTTCTTTGTTTTTCTCCTATCTGTCTTTCTCATTCGCTCTCTCGTTTTATTTCTCGTTTTTTCCGAACCATCCTTCTTTCTCTTTTTTCTCTATCTTGGTTGTGTTCCATCTATTTTTCTTTCTATTTTAGAGGATGGAACTGCAGGAGAACTTCTCTTTTTGTTCTTTTTCGAGCTCTTTTTCTATTTTCTTTGTCTTTTTCTATCTTTTCGTCTGGTTCTTGTTCTTTATGTTTCTCGTTCTTCTTTTCTTTATCCTTATTGTGCTTGTTCTTTATCGAGTTCCTTTTTTTTTTTTGAGCTCTTCTTCTATCCATTTTTCTTCTTTTTCTGTTTCTAACTTCTTTTTTTTCTATTTCTTTGTGCTTTTTCTTTTTTCTGGTTCTTGCTCTCTTTTCTTTTTTCTTTCTGCTTGTGCTTTTCTTTTCTACTTGTATTCTTTTCTTTTTTCTCTCTTCTGGGAAACTCTTTTTGCTGTTTAAGCTGTTTCTGCTTACTCTTCTTCTTTGTTGTTCGCTTGTTCTTTCTCCAGCTGCTTTTTGTGCGTGTACTTTTCTTTGTGCTTGGCTTCTTCTGTTTCTTTATGGGGTTGCTCTTATTTGTGGTTCTCTTCGCGTGTTCTTTTTCGTTCGCCTGCTCTTTAAGTAGCTGCAGTTTTCTGTCTTTCTTTTCTTTCTGTAACTCCTATTTTTTTTGCTTGGACTCGTCTTTCTGCACCTTTTTTCTCTTTCAACTCTTTCAGTAGCTCCTGTTCTTTTATTTCGGGGACTGGTCTTTCAGTTTTGACAGGAGCACTTTTGCTTGAGTGCTCTTTATCCAGGGACTGGTCTTTCCCCGGTGTTTACTTTTTGTCCAGTTCCCGCTACTTCTTTTAGTCTTTTTTCTGGTTTTTATCCTGTTTATATTCTTTCTGTTGTTTCTTCGGGGACTTTTCTTTTTCTTGCTCTACTCCAGCTCCCGGTCTTTTTCTATTTTTGCTGGGACAGTTCTTTATGGTCTTTCTGTTCTTTTCCCTGCTCTTTCTTCAGCTTGCTCTGTTTTTTCTCTTTCTTCAACTCTTTATCCTTGGACTGTTCTTTTTCCAAGGACTTTTAATCCAGCTCCAGCTGCTTCTCTTTTTCCTCTTTTTGCAGGGACAGCTCTTTCTGTTCCTTCTTCCTGCTCTTTTTCTCTCTCTTTTTTACTTGGTGGACGGACTGTTCTTTTCTTTTAGTTCTTTGTGCAGCTCTTTCTCTTTTTGCTTGGACTGTTCTTTTTTGAGCTCCGACTGCTTTTCTTTGTTTTTGCTTTGACTGTTTTTCTCTTTCTATCTCGTTCTTTTTTTTCTCTTTCTGTTCGTTATCCATCCAGGGACTTTTCTTTACCGAGCTTCAGCTGCTTCTATTTTTCCTCTTTTTGCTTGTACTGTTCTTTGATCTCTTTCTGCAGCTTCCGTGCGTTCTTTCTATTTCTGTAGTTCTTAATTGACTTCTTCTTTGTCGAGGTCTTCTTCTTTCTGCAACTGCAGCTCTTTTCTCTTTTTTCTCTGTGGATTTCGTTTCGAACTTTCTCTTTCTTGCAGGAGCTCGTAATGTACTGGAGGTCTTCTTCTCTCTACACCGACTCTTCTGTCTTCTCTTTTATCTCTCCTCTGGAATTTTTCTGTTTTGTTTTCCCTCTGTTTCCAGCGACCCTACTACTCTTTCAACTGTTAACTGTTTTCTTTCTATTTTTTGTTCTTTTACTTTTTGTTCTTGCTTTTTCAACTGCTATTAGAGGACACCTTTTTTTACTGCGAACAGTTAACTCTTTTCTTTCTATTCTTTTGTTTTTCTACTTTCCACTCTTTTTTTCTTCTTACTAGGACACTTCTGTCTACTGTCAACTCTTTCTTTTTATTGTATTGTTCTTTCTCTGTGAACTGCTATTACAGGTCGTCTATTTAAATAACTTTGTTTTCTCCTTGTACTAAAGGACTCTTTTATACTCTCTACTCGAGTCTGTTAAATGACTCTCTCCCGTTCTTATTCTGCGCCTCTCCTCCTTCTGGTTTAGTTTCGTCTCTTTTCTCGTGCTTTCTTCTCTCTCTTCTTCGTTTTTTCTTCTGATATTCTCTCTCTATCTTGCTCTCTGTCTCTATTTTTCTTTTCTGCCTTCTTTTCTTGGTTTTCTATTTTCTTCTTTCTTTTCTCTGTTTTGTATTTGTTTGTGTTTTTCGGGTGGGATCTTCCCAAGAGTTATTTTAATATGGTGAATTTGGTTATTGTCTATGTGTACTATAGCAATTTGGGAGCTATTTAGTTTAAGTACTGTGAGAGCACGGGATTGTTCTTTTGTCATTTTCTGCCTCTTTTTCGTATCAGAAGGAGGGAGTCTATTTTTTGACTTCCATCTTCTTCTCTTTCTGTCCTTTTTTCTTCTCTTCCTTCTTTAATCTTTTCTTGTTGTTCTTTCATTCTTGCTCTCTTTTTTCACCAGCTTTTTCTCTGTTTCTTTTTCTATATTTCTTTTTTCTCTTCTTCTTTCCCCTGTCGCTTTCTTTCTGTTTCCTCTCTCTCCTCTGCTGCTTATTTCCTCTTCTTTTTCTGCTTTTTATCGCACTTTCTCTTTGACTCTGGTTTGTGCTCGATTTGAGATGGGGCCTGTTCTCATTGCATCTTTTTCTCCTCTTTCTTATTTCTTTGGCTCCGCTTTGCTAGAGGGACTTGCCTCTTTCCTTTCTTTCTTTCTGTTTCTATCTTTGTCTTTTTCTCTTTCTTTTCCTCTCCCTTTTTTTCTGTCTCTCTTTTCTTTCTCTCTTGTTCTTCTTCTTCTCTCTTTTTTCTTTGTTTTTTCTCTCACCTCACTCACTTTCTTTTTCTTCTTTCTCACTCACTTTCTTTTGTGCTGGATTTGGTAGATGGACAGTTTTCTTTGCTGTTCTGTCCCACCCCCTTCTGCCTCTATCTTTCCGATTCCTTTTTCTTTGCTTGTGCACCTTCTGCTTTCTTCTTTCTCTCTGTGTTTCGTGTTCTTCTTTTTTTCTATCTCTCTTTTTCCTTTCATCTTTGTCTGATTCTTCTCTGTCTCTCTTTTTTCCTTTTTCTTTCTTATTTTCCTTGTCTTTTTCTCTATGTTTCTCTTTCTTTTCTTTATTCTTTCTTTTTGGCTTCTTTCTTTTTCTCCTTATTTTTCTCTATCATCTTCTCCTTGCTTTTCTTTCTGGCTTCCTTCTTTCATTTGTCTCTGATTCGCTAGAGGGACTGGCCTCGTAGCATTTCTTTATCTCCTACTCACAGGGTTCGTGTACTCTTTCTCTGTCTGTTTCTTTCTCTCTATCTCTGTCTCTTTTGTCATCTTCTATCTTGTTCTATCTTTTGTTCTCTCTCTTGCTCTCTGTTTCTCTGTCTTGTTCTTTCTCTCTTGCTCTCTCTTGTTCCTTCTTCCCTTTTTTCTCTTTTGCTCTTGGTCTAGTTTTTCATATAGAGTCTCAATTGGTTTATTCGGGACGGGGATCTCTCTCTAATCTATTCCAAGATTTTTGCTTCTGTTCTTTCTATATATACTCCATTCCTTGCTTCTCTCTTTGTTTGTCTCTGATCTCTGTATCTGTATGGAAGAGGTCCTGGCTTAGCGTCCTGTATTTCTTGCTTGTTTCTTTGTTTGCCGCCGATATCTCTCTTCCATTCTTTCTTTTTTTCTTTCTCTGCTCTATTAAATTTTCCAGGATTCTTGGAATTTTATTTTTAGAAGGAATTGTTACTCAGTATTCGAGGATTATGTATTTGTTTGATGGTTTATCTGTACTTCATTCGTAGTTTTTCTCCTTTCCTTATCTTTCACTTCTACTCCTTTTTCCTATCTTTGCTGGATCCCCGGGATTCTCTTTATCTATTTCTAAGCAATTCGTTCCTCGTTCATTCGTTCATGTTCCTAGGGGACGTTTCTCTATCTGTGGGGAAGGAGTTGTTTGTCTTTGCTGTGACTTTCGATCTCTGCTGGATGGGTCCCAGGGATTCTCTTTCTTTCTTCCTGCTTTTCTTCTTTCTCTTCTCCATTTGTTCTCACTCATCTTTCTCTAGTTGATTTACTGGATTCCTTGCTTCATCTTTCTGCTCTCTTTCTTTTTCTCCTCTCTTTTTTCTTTCTATTTCTCTCTTTCTTCTGTTCTCTTTATGCTTTCTTCTTCTTCTTTCTCTCTTTATTTTTTCTGTTCTCTTTCTCTCTGTATTTCCGGATTCAGTGCTTGTGTTTTTGTTTGATTCTGTGAATGGGAGTGGAAGAACAATTTGGTATTAGTTAGTGATGCTGCAGTCATTATCTTCTACGGAAACTCTGCTATTCTTGTATTCTAAAGTTCTAATTTTAGGTGGCCTTTTTGAGTGGTTTTTGTTTTCTTTGTTTGTAAGTTTGTGACTTGTCTGCTTTTTTCCTTGTTTTATCTTTGTCTTTGTTCTGTGTTTTTGGTTGCATAGTTTGGATTGTTTTTGTACTTTCTGTTTTAGAGTAGATGGAAGAGAGGGGTAGGCTCGCTCTGTTCCAGCCCAAGTTTTGTCTATGTTCTCTTATTTGGATGCCTCTATTTGGCATGGATCAATTTCGACAGGATTCTTTTAGCCAATCTGTGCAGGATTGTTTCAGTCGCTCGGATTCTCTTTCTATACGCCATAGCAAATGGACTGTATTCTTATAATAAAGAAGCAAAAGGTTCCAAGTTTCTATAGTTGCTTTAGTGGATTGTTTCATTGGTTTCGTTTGTAGTCACTCTTTCTCCTAACTCAATCGTAGTGATTTCTGTGCTGGTTTTGTCCTCTGGATTCACTATCTGGACTAGATTCCAGGCGCCTTTTGCTAAGCAATGGGTTGCTCTTCATTTTTCCCTCGTTTTTCTCTACGTAATGGATTGGACTTCTTTTTCTACTCCATTCCCTCAGTCACGCGTTCTAGACTTTCTTTGGTGAGTGACTGAAAACTCTTTCTCTACTCAGTTCCCGACTTTCGGACAGAGATCTTTCTATACGCAATGATCAGGAAGCATTTCCTTTCTCTTTCTATACGCGTAGGGTTCTTTACTTCTTTTGCTTTACTTCTAATATACGTTAGTATTGTTTCGTTTTTTAATTCTATCTGGCATTATTGGATTTTTCTATTCTATTATACGCAATTAGTGGATGGTTCTTTTCGTATGGAATCCTCTTTTTTCTTTCCTTTTCGAGAGTTGGTTGGAGAATGGACGACAACAAAGAGAGCAAAGAAAAAGTATAGAAAGAATGGACGACAATCCAGAGAAGGAAAAATAGACGTAAACACACACGTCAAGAGAGAAAGATGGAGAACAGGAGAGTGGAGACTGGGTAGGTCGAATGACGAAGAGCGAATGGACGACAACAAAAGCACGAAAGAAAGCAACAACTAAAGATAAAAGCGAATGGACGACAACGCAATCTTCTTTTTTTGTCTTTCTTTTTAACTCGTATGCTTAGGCCTTTTTCTCCTGTACTCGACTCTTTATTCTCTTCCTCTTTCTCTTTTTCTGCTCTTTTCTGATTCTTCTTTCTCTTTGTTTTTCACCTTCTCTCTTTCGGTCTTGGTCTTTTGGAACCTTCTTCCTAATGGCTTCGGTCCTTTGTTGGAACCTTCTTGCTAAGGGTCTCTTTTTCTTTTCTGGGGTTATTTCCTCTTTCTTCTCTTCTTTTCTCTCGTCTTTTTTTCCTTATTGTATTCTTGTTCTTCTTTCTTCTGATCCATCTAGCTCTTTCTCTCACTCTGGGATTGGAGATGGGGACTGGCCTCTTTCTTTTTCTTCTTGTTTCTCTTTTTGCTCTCTTTCTTTTCTTTGTCTTGTTTCTTCTTTTTCTTTTCTGTCTTTCTCGTTCTTGTGTAACCTTTTTTCTTTCGTTCTTCTTGTGCTTCTTTCTCATGGCCGCGTTCCTCATCCTCTTTTTCTTTTTGTTCTCTGTCTCTTTTTGTTCTCTTTGTTTTTCTTCTTTTTGCTTTCTCTTCTTGTTCTTTCCGATCTGCTCTCTTCGTCTTTTTCTTTCTTTTTCTCCTCTCTCTCTTTTTTCTTTGTTTATTTTTATGCTCTCTTTCTTTTCTGCTTCCTTTTCTCTCTTCTTTTCCTCCTTTGCGCAAACCTCTTTGGCTCTAGGATTTCCTTCTTTTGTCTCAGATGCAGATCTTCCTCTCTCTGTTTTCTCTTCTATTCGGTTTTATGGATTCTTCTTGACTTCTTGGAACGACACAAAAGGAGTTTTTTACAAGCCCCTGGTAGATCGACCAAATTTGCGTTGCTTAGGGCATCATGGGTAAGAACTTTGCCTTCTCTTTCGAATCGCTCTCTGATTCTTCTTTTTTGGCTATAGCTTCTATGACTCTTTCCTCTTTCTCTTCTCTGATTCTCTCTCTTCTTTCTCAGATCTTGTGGAAACCCTCTCTCTTTCTGGATTCTCTCTAGAAGAGGCAGTTCCCTAGTATTGACCGAATGGCTTGGAACTTCCTCTATTCCTAGATGAATGAGCTATTAGAGAGGACTGGTGACATAGAAGAGAGGTTCGTTCTTCGACCTCTCGGTCTCTTTCTTTTCTTTCGTTCCTTTGGAACCTTCTCTCTGTCGATCTGGGTCCGAACCTTCTTTCTTTTTCTCCTGCGCCCTTTCGGCCTCGATCCGAACCTTCTTTCTCTTTTTCTTTCTCTTGGTCTCGTTCTTTCAGAACCTTCCTTCTCGCTAAGGAGAATTAGAATCAGAGGGATCTGTGTGGACTCTTTATAGACTTCCTTTGTGGACCTCGGTTTCTTTTTCTTGTTCTTTCTGGTTGATTTCTCGACTCTCTTCTTCTGGTTTCTTTCTCTCGTTGTCGTTCTTCTTTCTTCGGAAGTCTTGTTTTTCTGGACCCTTTTTCCTCTTCTTTCTCTTTGTTCTTCTCTTTTCCTTTTTCTTTGTTTCGTCTTTTTTTTCTCTGATTCTTTGTGTCTTTGTTTATGGATTACACAATCGACGAATGAAATGGCCTCTAAAATCTTTAAAATGTATAATCATAAACCGGGCCTCTTTCTCGTGCATTTTCTCTATATGAACTTGGTTTTCACTTTCTATTGAAAAAAAGCTCGTAAACTCCTCTCAATGGTGAATCGCAAGGGACAGATGTTTTTCTTGTGTTTTTATACGGTAATTTTTCACTGTTTTCTTTTTGTATTATTTTTCTAGCATATTCTCCAGTTTTTGTGCTTATATAAAAGGACTCCCTCTTTTTTCTCTCTCTTTTCTCCTTTTTTATCGTTCGGAACCCTCTTTCTTTCTTTTTCGTTCCTTTCATCTCCTTCGATCTGTCGATTTCGGTCTTTTAGATCTTTTTTTCCTTCTCTCTTTCCTCTCTCTCTTGTTTTGTTTTCTCTCTCTTTTTCCTGCTTTCTATCTTTCTCCTCTCTCTTCTTTTTCTCTTCTCTCTGTTTTTCTTCTCTCTCCTCTCTTCATTCGTTCTTTGCTGTCTGACTTCTTTCTCTTCTGATTCTTCTTGTTCTTGTGATTTTTGTTCTTCCTGCTTGCTTTTCTTTGCTTTGTTATTTCCTTTGTGTTTTAGAGTAGCTGGAAGACTCTGAGTTGCGCGCTTCTATCAGTTCTGTGCTAGGTGGGACTCTCTGCCTTTTCTCTACAGTCAATTCTTTCTGCCAATCTCTATGCAGCAATTGTTCCTGACCTTCACGGAGATCTTTTTTTATCTCTTCAATTGGTTCATTCGTTGCCGTAGATCTTTCTCTCTGCAATTCGTGAATTTCTTTCTCATTAGCTGGTTGGGATCTTTCTGTACGTTAAAGGGGATGATCTCTGACTTTCTCTGCCTCTGGTTGCTGTAGACAGATTTTTGGAAGGGGACTTTTCTTAGTGGACTCTCTTGTGCCTTTCTTAGTGAATGAGTAGACTCTCTCGCCTCCATTCCGCGAGTCAGTTCCTTTCACTTTGGATATGCTATTACAAAGTGGATGGTTCTATCTCTGAGTGAAGAGCACTTCTCCTTCTCTCGCTCTTTCTCTCTTACTGTCTCTATCTTGTTCTGCTCCTTTCTGTTCCTCTTGTTCTTGTTCTCTTTTTCTTTTTTCCTCTTCTTTCTCTCTCTCCAACTGCCAGGTTGTTTTTCTTTCTTTTGGTTTTTCTTTCTTTTTGGGACTTCTCTTTTTGATTCTGCCTTTCTTTTGTTCTCTTTTCTCTTCTCTTTTTCTCCTCTCTCTTGTTCTCTTTGTTTCTTGTTCTTTGCTCGTATTTGACAGAGGGACTTGGCTCTTTGTTTCTTTTTTTTGCTTTGTGTTGTTTTCTCTTTCCGGCTCTTCTTTCTCTTTCTGTTTCTTTCGTGTGTAATCGTTTTTTCTTCTTTTCCCTTCTTTCTCTCGTTATCGTTCCGAACCCTTTTTTTCTGTCTCTTTTTGCTTTCTCTGTTGCTGTTTTTTCTCTTCCTTTCTCTGCTTTTTTTTTCTCCTTATTGCTCTCTTTTTTCTCCTCTCGTGTTTTTCCTCTGTCTCTTTTTTTCTTTCTTCTTCCTCTCTCTCTTTGTCTTGTTCTGTCTCTTTCTCTTGTTCTTCTTCTTTCTCTCCCGATCTCCGGATTCTGTTTTTGTTTCATTCTCCGATTCTGTTTTTGTTTGCTTTATTGACTTGTTTTTTTGGTAGTTGAGTGTTAGGTATTCGTTGTTGTTTCTTTCGGGATTGTTTGATCTTCTACTTGCTTAAATACTTGTTTCGACTTCCTTCTTTTCTATCTTCTATTTTATGTTATACTTCTATTCTTTTATGTTGTCCTTGACCGTTAGTACTTGGGTCTTGTTTTCTTTGTTAGTTTTCGCGAACTTGTCTGCTAGTTTTTGTTTGTTAGATCTCTCTTTTTGTTTATTAGATCTATCTTTTTCTTCGTTTGATGCTTGTTTTTTTCCTTTATGTTTTATTTAGAGTAGGTAGAGAGAAGAGAGGGAAAGGCTCGCTCGAATCTGTTCTGTGCTCGGTAGAAATCTCTGCTTTCTCTGTAAAATCCATTTCAGCATTCGTTGACGGAGATCCATCTCTTTCTACTTGATTTTTTTACGTGGATTTTTAATAGGTTGCTTTCTTTCTCTGTTGTTCCTATGTTTTTAGACTCCCTATCTTTGTATAGGTCATTAGTTCTGATCGAATGACTGCTTTGGTCTGCCTGTGATTGCATGCTCTATCTCTTGACAGAGGGACTTTTCTTTGGACTCTGCTGGATTGGAAATGACTGTATTATTGACTGAGCCACTTTCCTGGATGGAACTTTCCCTTTGGCGAGTCATTCCAAGTATTCTTATGAAAGGGGCAGACTCTCTTTTTACTTATATACATGTACCCTTTCGATCTTGTTTTTTCCTTTCTTTCTTCTCTCTTTTTTCCTGTCTCTCTTCTCTTGTTTTCTCTCTCTTCTCTTTTTCTCTCTCTTTCTCTCCTCCATTCCAAGATTTCTTGTTCTTTCTCTTCTTCTTTTTCTTTTCTGTCTGTTTTGAGCTCTCTCTCTGGTTTTCTTGTTCTTTCTGGCCTCCTTTCATCTCTTTCTCTTTCCTGCTCTTCTTTCTTTTTCCTGCTCTCTTCTTTTTCTCTGTCGGATTCTTGTTCTTTTTTCTCCTCTTTCTCTGTCTGTCTTTTTTCTCCTCTCTTTCTATTTCTTTCTCTCCTCTCTTCTTGTTCTGCTTCTTTTTCTTCTCTCTGTTTTGCTTTTCTTTCTTCTCTTTTGGACTGGTACTTTCTTTTTTTTCTTCTTGTTCTTTCTTGTTTTCTTTCGTCTTCTTCTCTTTTCTTTTTTTTTTCTTTCTACTTCTCTCTTCTTTATTCTTCCTTCTCTATTTTCTTTCTCCGAGCACAACAGCCCCTACTCTCTCTGTTTCCCAGCATTTCCAAGAAGTCGCTTTAGGCTGGTAAGCGTATTCCGCTTCTTTCTCCATTCTCCTGGTTTTTTGCATCTTTTTTTCACATGGTTTTTTTTTCTTGGTTTGTTCCTTTTGCCCTCTTTTTCCTATTCTCTCCTCTGTCTTCTTTCGGCTTTCTTCCTTCTCTCTCGTAAGAATCAGAGAGGAGATCGAGACATAGAATAAGGGAGATCGAAAAAGAGAGAGATAAGAAGAGTCAAGTAGACGCAAGAGAGATATCGAAAGAGTTAAGGAGCGGAAAGCCTTCGCATTCCCGAGTTTAGTTTTGTCTAAGATCCTCTCTCTTCCGTGCAGAGAGAGAAGGAGATGACCCCCTTCTCATTCGAAACAAGAAAACCCTAACGAAAAGAGAAATACGAGCCATGGTTTTTCCTCAGATCCTTCCTATTCCATAGTTTCAGAGAGGAGCACGAGATGAAAGCCTTCTTTTTTTCTTCAGATCCTCCCTATTCCGGACATCGACAGAGGTCCAGACAGATAGATATGAAAGGAGATCCCAACCTTCTCATTCTTCTCTCTATTCCATAGTTTCGGAGGTGGATCCTACATATTACAAGAGAAAAGCAGAGAGAGGAAGGGCCCAGAGCTTTCCACAGGCAAGAACCCGTCAGAGCACAGCCAAGAGAGAGATCGAAAGAAGAAGAAAGAAGGATAGGAAAGACCGAAATCGACAGCTCTGGTTATGTCTTTGTCTTCTCCGTGCGAGAGTGGCTTGTCCGCTCGCGAGTGTCTTTGGCTTGTCCCGAGTGGAAGGCAGAGAAAAGCAGGAGATCCTAGTGATGTCTTGTCCGTTCCCTAGTTGTTTTTTTGTTCGTAGGAGAGAGAAGATTGCGATTCGATCCATATCTTCTGTGCCAGCTGGCAATCGCGACCTTCTTTCTATACGCAATTCTTTCTTGTCTTTTTGGATGGCTTTCTTTCTCTATACGCGATTACTTGTGGATTCATGTTCTTTCTTCTGATTCTCTCTTTTGTTCTTTCTCTCGAAGTCCTTTGTGTCTTTCTTGTTCAGGGAAAAAAATAGACGACAACGAAATGCGCTTGTTCTTTTTCTGTGAATAGTGGAGTCTTTGACTAAGAAATGGACGACAACAAAAGAAGGTTCTGCAAGACCACGAGGTCGAAGGAGGAAAAGAGATCGCTAGATCGACAAATCTCAATGAGAAGCTAATAAAAGGACGACAATGAAAATGGGACTCTTGCTCCCCTGTCTAAAGAGAATGGACGACAACAAAAGAGACTTCTACTCTTTCTTGTTGATCGGGAATGGACGACAACCAAATAGTACTTAGGAGGCCCTTGACTTTCTGCTTCTTTCTGATTCTTTCCTTCTGAAATCTCTTCTCTCTTGTCTTGTTCTCAATTCTTTCCTTTTTCTTGAAATCTCTTCTCTCTTGTCTTGTTCTCGATTCTTTCCTTCGACCTTAAGGTCTCGGCCCTTTGGGTCCTTCTTCTCTCTTCTTCTTTCTCTCTTGTCTTGTTCTTTCTCTTCTTCTCTCTTCTTTCCTTCCTTGATCCTCTTTCCCTCCTTGCTCTCTTTTTATTGGAATGGACAAATAGACGACAACTTCTTCTTAGTTGTTATGGAAAAGGGATTCATTCGTAACAGAATGGATGCCAGTTTCCAAAGAATAAGTATTAGCAGTCTAAGACTTTTCTTTCGACCTCCCATTCTTGTTCTTCTTCTCCTTACGCCCCTTTACTTTAAGTGCCAGAGGGAATACAACAAAACAAGAAGCAAATAAAACCAACATTTCCTTTGGAATCGAAGTGCATTCAAGAATGGACGAGAAATTTTCCATCTCTATTTCCCTTCTCTCTGATTTCGTAAGTGAGTGATCAGAAATGGACGACAACAAATCAAACAGAGAATTGGCTGTCTTCTTCTTCTATCCTTTCTCCTCTCTCTAATACTTGGAGAGGGAATGGGAATAGACGACAACCAAACCAAAGGAGAAAGCAGACAAAAAGAGAGAGTAGAGTCTCGGACGACAACAAATACGAAATCCAATTCCAAACAGAAAAAACAAAACAAGCAGAGAATCCACTTCCTGTCTCGAAGCCCTTCCTCCTCTCTCTACTACTACTTCGGTCGTAGAGGGAAAAGAAAGGAAAGGGAAAAGAAAGGGAAAGGCAAGAGAAGAGAGAGGAGAAAAGTGAAAGAGGAAGAGAGAGGGAAAGGCAAAGAAAGGCAGAAGAGAAAGAGAGAGAAGAAATACAGAAGAGAGAGGGAAAGGAAAGGGAAATAGACGACAACAAATCAAACAGAGAATTGGCTGTCTTCTCTATCTACTACTAGCGGAGAGAATTGAAATAGAAAAAACAAATACGAAATCCAATTCCAAACGGAAGAAAACAACCAGAGAATGGCAAAAAAAAGAGGAAACTCTGCAAAGAAAAGCAAAGAAGACGACAAAAAAACAAAGCAGAGAATGACAAAAAAAGAGGCTTGCTCACTCAGAAAAGCAAAGAAGAAAAAAACAAAACAAAGAGCGAATGCAAAGAGGCTTTCTCACTCAGGAAAGAAAAGCAAAGAAGACGACAAAAAAACAAGAAGAAAAGAGGCTTTCTCACTCAGGAAAGCAAAGAAGAAAAAACAAAACAAGCAAGAAAAAACAGCAAACTACCAACAAATCACAAACAAGCAAGAAAAAACAAAGAAAGAGAAAGAACAAGAGACAGAGAAGAAAAAGAATCAGAGAAAAAGAAAAGACAGAACAGACATAACTGGAGAGAGAGAACAGAAAGACAGAAGAGAGAGAGTAAGAGTCGAAAAAGAAGGAGAGACAAGAGAGAGAGAGAGAGAGAGAGGACAAAGAAGAAGAACAGAACAAGAGAAAGAGGAGAAGAGAGTAGAGAGGACAGAGTAGAGAGAAGAGAGAGACAGAGGAAAGAAGAACCAGAGAGAACAGAAGAGAAAGAGATATCAAAAAGAAAAAGATAGAAGAGAGGAAAAAAGAGAAGAAGTCACAAAAAGAGAACAAAAGAGAGAGGAAAGAATGCACGACAACAAACAAGACAAGCAACAAATGCAAGAAAACAAAACAAGAATCAGAACAAGAAAGACAGAAGGACAGAGGAGAGATAGAAAACCAGAAAAGAGAGAAGAGTGAAAGAACAAAAAAAACAAGGAAAGAAAGAGGACAAGGAAGAGAGAGGGAATAAGAGAAAGAGTTCTACAGCAGAGGAGAAAGAGACTACAGCATAGGGGCAAAACATACTAAACCACTTTCCAAAGGGAAACTAGATTTCATTTTCCAAACTTCGACTCCAGCATGGGCAAAAACCTACTCCAAGCATTTCCAAAGAGAAACTGCATTTCCTTTCACAAACTTTGACTCCAGTATAGGCAAAAAAGGACTCGACTTTTAAAAGAGAGAGAAGATTCCATTTAACAAAAAGAGACTCTACCTTAGGGAAAAACATACAAAAGAACGTTCCAAAGGCAGACAATATTCCATTTGACAAACAGAGAGGACAAAGACAGAAGAGGAGAAAGAGACAAGAATCAGAGAAGACAGAAGAGGAAACAGAGAGAAGACAGAACAAGAGACAGAGGAGAAAGAAACAGAGAGAAGACAGACAGAGAGAAGACAGAACAAGACAAAAGAGACAAAAAACAAAGGAAAAACTTCATATACCCAAAACACACGAAAAACAGACCCTGCTTGTGATTGTACCTAGAAAGGACTTTGCCGAGGTTTTAAGCGCATATTTCGAATTGGATAAGAAAAAGGAGAAAGAAAAGAGGACTTCGAGACGAAATGACTGAACTTCCGATCTACTACTTACTCCATGCCTAGCTCCTACTAGAAAAGACGACTTCGATACGCTATCACTGAGAAACACTTGCGGGAAATACAGAGAGCAGAAAGAATCAGAACAAGAGAGAAAACCAGAAAAAAGAGAAGAAGAGAGGAGAGAGAGAAGAAGAACAAGAATCAGAGAGAGAGAAAAAAATAAGAGAACAAGAATCAAAGGAAAAAAGAAGAGAGAGAATCAGAGGAAAAGACAGGACAAGGAGGAGAAAGAAAAAAAAGGATCAGACAAAGAAAAAGAATAGAGACAGAGGAGAAAAGAAAATACCAACAAAAAGAAAAAACAAAGGAAAAAACTTCAACTAACAAAAACGAAAGAAAAAGAGAGCTTCCTTGTGATTACACATTGAGAGACTTTGCGCACGTTTAAAGCACTTATTTGCAATTTGATAGGAAAAAGACACGGAAAAGAGGAAGTACAAAGAAACTTCTAGCTCCAATTGGCCAGTTACACAGCTTTCGATTTCCTCTCTCTTCCTGTCTCTGATTTGCTGGAACTTCAGACTCTTCTTCTTTCTCCGATTCTTCTTGTTTTGTCTCTTCTCTTTCTTATTTTTTTCTCTCTGTCTCTGATTCTTCTTGTTTTGTCTCTTTTCTTTGTTGCTTGTTTTTTTGTTTGATTTCTTCGATGCAAAGATGGAAGTGGATTTCTCATTGGTTTTCATTCCGTTTGGACTAAAAAGGGGGAAGCTCAGAGAATGTTTTGATGCTTGTTAGCGTTTCTTTTCTCTTTCTTGTTTTTTTGCTTCTTTTATACCCTCTCTCTCTTTCTTCTCTCCTCTGTCTTTCTTTTGTTGTCGTCTATTCTCGATCAAAGGTAGTACGCGCAAGAGTGAAAGAGAGAGAGGAAGGAATTGGCTTTTGTTGTCGTCCATTCTCTCCTCTTTCTACTCTTTTGTTCTCTCTCTCTCTTTCTTGCTTCTTTGTTGTCGTCCATTCTTTTCTTTTTCGGATTCTACTCTCTTTGTTTGTCTCTGGTTTTTCCTCTTATGCTCTCTTTCTTGCTTCTCGTACATTTGAGACTATCGCCTTTCTCCACTAGCTACTCGAGCTATTTCTTCTTGGATTGTCGTCTCTACTCTCGCCTTGCTTCTCTACCAACTCCAATTAGATTCCTCCATCCTACCTATTTCTTTTCTGGCTTTTGTCGATCTAGTGATCTCTTACTTCTTGGGTTGTCGTCCATTTGAGACTCTCGCCTTCCTTCTCTACCGACTAGCGACTCTATTCCAATTAGACTCCTCGACCCGCGCTAGTTCTTATTTCGGCTTTGCTGGCTTTTTCTTCCTCCTTTGTCGTCCATTCATTGCCAATAAAACAACAAGAAAACAAAGGAGAAGGTTCGGAAAGAACGAGACTGAGAGGTAGAAGAAGAAAGAAGAGAATGGAAGCAAGATATAGAAGAAAGAAGAGAGGCCAGTCTAATATCCAGTCCAACCAATTGCGTATAGAAAGATCAGAGCAATCTCACTCAGATTAGAAGAAATCCAGTCATTCCGTATAAAAAGATTAACGGAGATCCAGCAAGTCATTGCGTAGACAAAGATTTTCTACAAAGAAGAATCGAGACTCTGTCCTCAGGGAATTACGTAGACAAAGATGAAGCACTCCATAAAGTCTCCTTGAAAAGAGAAAGCAAGGAAGGAGAGAAAGAAGAGGCTGTCTCCTCTCTCTCCCTGATTAAGCGGGCAGAAAGAAGAGTTCAAAAAGAAAACAAAAAAGACACAGAAGATTCAGAACAAGAATCCGAAAAAGAATCAGAGAAAGAATGAAAAACAATCAGAAAGACAGAAACACGAAAGAAAGAGAAAAAAGAAGAAGGAGAAAGAAAGAGAAAAAAACTTTCGATATCCAAAACGAAAGAAAAACAGACCTGTGATTGTACCTTCACTGACCTTTTCGTCGATTTCAAGTCGATATTTGGAATTGGTACAGAAAAAAGAAATAAAGAGGAATAAAAACAAGAGAAGAAGAAGAAGAGAGACAGAAAACAGAACAAGAAAGAAAGAAGAGAGAAGAATCAGAGAGAGAAAAAAGAAAAGAACAAACAAGAAGAATCAGAGAAAACAAACAAGAGAACAACAAAGAGAAAGAGTTCTCATCCAGGCTCTACTAGCTCTCTTTCTTCCTTCTTTTCTGCTATTGTTTTTTGTCGTCCCAAACAGAGAAAGAACAAGAGAGAAAAAACAGAACAAGAAAAAAAGAGACAGAAAGAGAATAAAAAAGAAAGAGAAAGAGGAGAAGAGAGAACAAGTACCAAGAAATAAGAACCAGAGACAGAAAGAGAAAGATAGGGAAGAGAGCAAAAGAAGAACAAGAGTCAGAGACAAGAAAAAAGAAAGAAGAAGAATCAGAAATATAAGAAAGAATCAGAAAACAAAGACAAGAAAAGAGACAAGAAGAAAAAGAATGAAAAAAGAGGAGAGAAAAAGAAAGGAACGAGGCCGAGAGATAGAAGGAGATGAGAGAAGAAATAGAAAGAAGAGAGAACAAGAATAAGAAGCAGAGACAGAGACATAAAAGACAGAAAGAGAAAGAAGGAAAAAGAGGACAGAGGAAAGAACTAAGAAAGAAAAATACCAGTCAGAAAACAAAAAAAGAAGACAGAGGAAAGAACTAAGTAAGAAAGAAAAAGAAGAAGAACAGAGGAAGGACAAAGAAGGAGGAGAGAACAAGAAGAAAGGGAAGCAGAAAATAGAAGAGAGAGAGGACAAAAGGCAGGTAGGGAAGAAAAAAAAGAGGAGAGAGAGAAAAAAAAGAACAGACGAAAGAAGCAGAAAAAAAAGAAAGAGAAGACAAAAGAAAAGAAATCAAAGGAACAAGAAACAAAGACAGAGAAGAAGGAAAGATTTCTACCAAAGCTATTGCGTATAGAAAGACCTACCTCTAGCAAAAGTCAAAATAAGGGGAAATCGAATTCCCTCAAAAAAGAAAGAAAACAATAGGACAAAAGAACAGAAAAAGAGATGGAAAAGAGTAAGAGAAGAAAGAGACAGTGAAAGATAGAGAGAAAAGAGACAAAGAAAATCAGAACAAGAGAGAACAGAGGAAAGAAGAGAGTCAGAGCAAAAGAGGAAGAACAACAAAGAAAAGAACAAAGAGAAAAGGAAAGAGAAAAAAGAGAGAGACAAGAAAAAGAAAAATAACAAAAGAGAGCAAGAGACAAAAGAAAAAGAAACAGAGGAAAGAGAAGAAGAGACAGAAGAAAGAAGAGAGAATAAAAAAGAAAGAGGAAAAAACAAAGAGACAGAAGAAAGAAGAGAGAAGAAGAGAAAGATAGAAGAAAGAAAGGAAGAGAGAAAAAAAGAGAAAGAAAAGCAGTCTTTGTTGTACTTCATTTACTATCAAGAAAAGAAAGCAAGAGAAAAGAGAGGAGAGAAAGAGAAGACAGAGGAGAGAGAAGAGATCGAATAAGAGAAGAGAGGAAAAAGAACAGAAGAAAGAGAGCAAGAGAAGAAGAAGACAGAAAGAAAAGAACGAAAAACCGGAAGAAGAACAAAAAAAAATGAAAGAAGAGCAAGAAAAAGAAAGAAAAAAGAGAGCGGAAAAGAAAGAAATTAAAAAAGAAAGCAAAAAGAGAAAACAAGAAGAAAAGAAGACAAAAAAAAGAAAGAGAGAAAAACAATAAGAAAAAGGAAGAAAGACAAGAACAATAGGAGTCCCCAAAAAGAAAAGAGAACGGAAGTTCGATGCCGTACCACAAAACAATGCCACGGAGAAGAAAAGAGAGCTACGCAAAGAGAAAGAAACACAAAAAAAGAGAAAGCAAACAAGACAGAAAAAAACAGAACAGGAGAGAAAAAACAAGACTAAAGACACGGAGAAGACAAAAAAGCAGTCCCCACAAAAAAGAAGACAAAGAAAAGAGAGAGACAAAAAGAAAACAAAAAATAAAATACAACAAAAAGGAGAAAAAATGAAAAACAAACAAAAGAAAGCAAGCAGCCCCAAAAAGAAAACAAAAGAAGACAAAGAAGAAGCCATCTACAACTAAAACTACTAAGCAAGTAAAACTTAGGAATGAAAATAGAACTCCAACTACAATCAAACAACAAATGACGGAAAAGAAAAGATTCTGAAAAACGAGACCGAGAGAAAGAAAAAAAGCAGAAGGGAACTCTTTTCTATCAGAAAGGAAAAGAAGACGAACGGAAACCCACACACAAGATCTCAAAAAACAAAAGAATAAGAACAAAAAGAGAAGAAGAAAAACGAAATCACAGAGAAAAGTAATAAAAACCCTTGGCTCGAAGGTTCTAAAGGAACCAGGCCAAAAGGCCGACGGAGAGAAAGGGGAAACCTGGAGAAAGATGGTTTTACAAGAACGAAACCAAAAGGGCAAACGAGGCCGGCAAGCCGAAGCAGAAACCATCTCCAATTAAAATTACTCTAAATAAGGATAAGGAATTACTAGAAAATTACAAACAAAACAAGAACCGACTAAAAACTTAGGCTAAAGAATGCATAGACACGGAAACTACTACTACAATCCGACAAATGAATGACAAGAAAAGACAGAAAATACGAGCACTAACCAAACTTTTTCTATAACAAAATTACTTCCACGAAATGATATAGATCAGAGAAAAAACAAGAACAAACAAGCCAAAAGAGGGAGAAAAAGAAGAGAAAACAGAAAATGAGAAAAAAGACAGAACAAAATACAAGAAAAAACAATACAAGAAAAAATGTAAAACAAAAAGAAAAAAACACCTGAAATATACCAACAAACACAACAAAAAATTTTCTAAACACCTAAATTATTACTTAAAATCGCTCAAACCTAGACATAAATTTATTTTGTAAGATAAACAAACTACAAGCAACATGACATGCTAATAAATAATAAAAATTAAATAAATAATGAAATAAAATTAATTAGAAATTTTTAAAAATTACAACAAAGAAAGTCCTAGGAAACAAACAACTCACATTTTCACAGAATTGCACGCAAGGCACTAACAGCTAGACAAATCAAAAGAAGACAATAAAAATTCATTAATCAAAAACACATAGAAAAGCTCCTACGCTTATGATTACATACAAAAGTACCTACTTTTTGATATCTGTCCGAAAACTAAGACAAAAAAGACTACAATTCAAAGAAAAAACAAAGAAAAAGCAAGACAAAATGCATTCACAAAAGAAAAACAAGACTCACGGGTTAAACCATACAAAAAGATTTTTAAGATCCATTTCATACACTAATTCTGGAATCTTTCAAAACACAGAGAAAAAAGAACAAAAACAAAGAACTTGTCCTATTTCAGAAAAGATCTTTAGCGACTCAGAACGAGAACTAAACACGCAAAAGAAAAAGATGAAAGTAAAAAGAAAGTTCAACAATCAGTATAACGATTTCGAACAAAAAGTGAATGCAAAAATATTTTATATATTATTTAATTAACGAAATTAGATTAGCTAAATCCTTTATAAAATTAAAGATATCAAAAATGACCAATCCTTTAAAGAAGAATTTATATTAGGTAATTACTGGAGAATTCAGTTCAGAATAAAATAATTAATAAAAATAGAATTTATCTTAGTTAGGGATAATTAATTAGTGCATTATTAGATAAAATACAATGAAATACAGCTAATTAAAATTTAAGATGTAATTCACAATAAAATATATAAAAGAAGCCAATCCAGCTACACAACATTACATACCAGAAAATTTTACATAGAAAAAACAATATGTATACAGAATTATGCATAGAAAAGCAAAGAAAAAAAGAAAAGAGATAGAAAGAAATGTAACAAAAGAAAAGGAATTTAGAGAAAAAAGCATAATAAAAGAAAGAAAGGCCAATAATATAATAATTAAAAGAATTGGACAAAAACTCCTCTAAACACGGAAATAAATAGTAAAAAGCTTAAACCTTTGAGACAAGACCTAATTTACAATGTTCTAACCAAGATCACTTACACAAACATTTTTTACTTCATTACTCCAAAGATTGAGACTAGGGCAGCGGGAAACCCTCTTCCAAGAAAATCCCAAAATTACCATTAACACAAAGAAAGCCAGCTCCTTAAAGAAAGAATCTAAATAAATACCAACAATAAATGCATTTATTACTACTTACTACTAATAAATCAAAAACACATTACAATCATTCATGAGGAAGCAAGAGAGGAGAAGAAAAGAGAAAGGAAAAGACACTTCCCCAAACCCGCGAAATAAGAAAATAAAGAAGAAAAGAAACAAGAAGAAAAAGGAAACAAAAAAAGAGAAGGAAACAAAGGAAGAAAACAACAAAAAAGAAAGCAGATTCCCTAAAAAAGAAACGGCCTCTCCATGTTTTGAAAACAAACAAAGTATACCCAGAATGAATCCTCAAAAGGCATTAGATAGAAGTATTTCCAGTAACCTAATTTTTTTTCGATGTACTTCAAGCAACCGAGCTATTCAGTAAAAAAAAAGGAGTTTGCGAAAGACAAGAGTAGAGAAAGAAAAACAGAAAAGAGAAATCCAGCCAAAAAAATCTAGAGTTCCAAAAATAGACTAAAGAAATCCCCTATATGTCTATATCCGAAATCCACTTTGGAATAGTAAATAATTGATGCATTTTACTACTAAACTAATTCGTTCACAGAACTCGGCACAGAAAAACCAAGAAAAATAATCAATGAAAAATACCCAAGATGAATACAAATTTTAAAATAAGAAGTTTTACAATAAGAAGAACAGTAGGTACGAAGAAAAAAAGGACGAGAAAGAGTCTGCTAGCTTACGAAGAGTAGTCTAAGTAAAAATCAAGATCCTGTCAAAGGGCCCTAAGAAGATAATACGAATGAAAAAGACACTTCCTTAAATCAATAAAAAAAATATAAAGATAAATAAGGAAAGATGCGAGAAAAGAAAGAATCATAAAAAGAAGAGAGATCCAGAAAGGATAAAAGGAAAGAAAAAAACTAGAGAAAATAAGAAGTCCGAAATAGAAAAAAAGAGAAAGAATTAGAACAAGTCTCAGTAAAGAAGAAAGAAAAGAAGTCAGGAAAAAGAAGAGACAGAGAAAAAAAGAAGAGAAAAGAAAAACAAGAAAAGAAGACAGAGACAAGAAAAGAAGAATCTTCCCTATCTCTTCATAGAAGTCTTACTCCTCTTACATAAGCAAAAAAAGATTTCTCAGTCGAAGATATCGCCTAGTCCCGGATCTCTAGTAGTACTTTACTTCGCGAGTACTGGGATTTCCATTACAAGGACCCGACTCTACGATCTAAACGAATTCTTCCTCAACGATTCGATCTTTTTGAAAGGGAATCTTAGCACTACTTCCTTCCTTGATCCACACTTTCTCCACAACTACTTGAGTTTCCCATCTATCCTTCTTCTGATCCTAGCTACGACCTAGAAGCTTTCTAGGATTCTCTATAGATCTTGCCAACCCCCTAATATGAAAAAGGGAATCGGGAAGAGATTCTTTGCTAGCAGCACCAAAGTATAAAAACAAAACTAACCAGGAAATAGAAAGGGGCAATAAATGCCCAATCAGAGTTAGCATCAGAGCCAGAAAAAACACAAACTTCTAGAAAAAGAAGAAGAACAAGAGAAAGAGACAGAGGAAGAAGAACAAGAATAAGAAACGAGATTCAGAAAAGAGAAAAAAGAGAAGAAGAGACAAAGAAGAATAAGAGTCAGAAAAGAGAGAAAGAATCCGAGAGAAGAAAAGAAATAAAAGAGAACAAGAGACGAAAGAATCCGAGAGAAGACAAAAAGAAAGGAAAAGAAGAACAAGAGAAAGAAAGACAGAGAAAGAAGTTTTCCTCGTATTACAGTGGTACACCATTCTCTATGTACAAGAATCCAATATTAAGAATTCCACGATGATGCACGCACTTCCCTCTCTCTCTACTAGTCTAGGAGAAGTCACTCGCGGGAAATCTTAAACTTGGATTACCTTTCTTTCTCCTCGTAGGACCCGGCTTTACCATCTCGAGCTTCGAATTCTTCGTCGATTCCGCAATCTCCAAGACTACGAGTCTCTCTCTCGGAGTCTGAGACTTCAGTAGCACGAAAATTGCATTTCCTTCTTAGGCCCCGACCATCTAGAACATTCGATAACGATTCGATCTTCTTTACTGCAATAGCCTTAGGATGATTGATTATCGATCCTTCTTATGCGACTCGGATTCCTATTAGGACCTTCACGTTGCCTTGCTACGATTCTCATCTCATTCTTTCTAATACCTATCCGAAATTAATGGAATCCTTAGAGAGATCCCTAATTAGTAAAACAATTATGAAATACGAAAATGGAGAGCGGAATACCTATTACAAGCCAAAGGGAGTCCACTCTTAGGGAATAGGAAATAATATGCAATAAAAAAGAGTAGAGAAGAGAGAGAAACCAGAGAAAGAAAAGAACCAGAGAAAAGAAAAGAACCATAGAAAGAGGGAAAGAAAGAAAAAGAAAAGAGACAGAAAAGAGAAGAGGAAGAAGGAAAAGAAAGAACAAGAAAAAGAGGAAGAAGAACAAGAATCACAGAATAGAGAAAGAAGAGAAGGGAAAAGGGAAATAGAAAAGGACGCGGCAGAGAGAAAAGAGTAGAAAGAAAGAGAAGAGAGGAAAAGAAGAGGAAAACAGAAAAAGAAGAAGAGGAAAACAGAAAAAGAAAGAAGAGAAGAATCTGAGTGAAAGAAAGAAGAAAACCACAGAAAAGAAGTCCGAAAAAAAAAGAAAAACAAGAATCAGAAGAAGAAGAGAAAGAGATCGACAAAGAGAGAAAGAGAAAAAAGAGAGAACAAATACCCAGAAAGATGAACAATAGAAAAGAAAGAGAGAACAAGAAGAGAACGAGAGAAAGAAAGAGAAAAGAAGAAAGACAGAAAGAGAAGAACAAGAGAAAGAAAGAGAAAAAGACAAAAGGAAGAAAAGGTGTCCTACATTCAAAAGCAAGCTCTTTTTGTTGTCGTCCACTTTTCAGGAAAAGACTAACTCACAGAGACAAAACAAGATCTAAATTCTTCCCTTTTCCGTTGTCGTCTATTTCTCATTCCAAGACTGACTCACAGAAACAAAACACCTACAAAAACAAGCTCTTTTGGTTGTCGTTCAGTCTCTACTAAATTCTAGACATTTCCCTCTTTTTTGTTGTCGTCCTTTTCTTAGTACTCATAAAGAGAAAAGACCTAAAAAAACAAGCTCTTTTGGTTGTCGTCCATTCCTTGCAAATCAAAACAAAAACATAGAAAAAGAGAAGAAGAAAAACAAGAGAAAAGAAAGAAGATAAAAACAAGAGAAAGAGCAGAAAAGGGCCCTATATAATTAAGACTCGAAACTTTTCAATTCGTATAAAAAGATATACGACAACGAATCCAAAAAAAGATGAAACAAAAAAACCGAAAGAAAAAGTAGAATTCATTAACTCAGGAACTTTTTCGTATATAATTACGAATCGAAATCTGCCCGTCGAGGAGTGACAGCAACCAAAAAGAAGCAGAACAAGAAGAATAACGTATAGAAAGAAAGACGGCAACCCATCCACAATGAACAAGTCCCCTTAGTACAAAAAGAATGCACAAGAACAAGCAGAACAAAAAAGAACAAAAGGAAAGAATCAGAAGAAAGAAGAAGAATCCAGAAGCATAAGGAAAGAAGAACAAGAAAGAGAGAGAAGAAGGAGAAAAAACAAGCAGAAGGAAAAAGAGAGAAGAGGTTCCAGAAGAACGAAATCCAAAAAAAAGGGTTCGGGCCGAGAAAGAAATAAAGAAGGTTCTGCAAGAGCGAGACCTTTAGGTCGAAGGAGAGAACAGAAAAAGAAGAACAAGAAGAAAGAAAGTTCCGGCCGAGATCAAAAGAGAGACGGAGAAAGAAAGAGAGGCAAACAAACTATCCAGTTCTTCCTTACAGAGAAATATGCCTGCCGAATGCTCTCATTCTATAGCCTAAAAGGACTTATGCAGGAGGACTGAATTCACACAGTACTTCTAGTGCAGACAAAAAAAGAAGGCCTGAACAATTACGTATAGAAAGAAGAGAGAGATCCACAGGCAAACAAAGAAATAAAACAAGTCCAGTCCGTTAGTGATTACAGAAAGTCAACAAAAAGAGAGGACAGATAGAGAGAAAAGGAAATAAAAATAGGATCAGAGAAGAAAAACAAGAAAAGAAGGAAAGGAATAAGAAGAAAACAACAAAGAGAGGAAAGAACAAGTCCGAAATCGAGAGAAGAGAACAAAGAGGGGAGAGAAGAAAAAGAATAAATAAAAGAAAGAGTTTCAGAAAAGAAACAGAAACGAAGAAGAAAGAGAAGTTCTCCTCAAATTCTACTAAGAAAAGAAAAAAGAAATCAGGGAAGAAAAGACAGACAGAAAAAGAAAAAGACAGAAAGTTAACAAGAAAGAGAAAAGAAGAAAGAAAAGGGACAGGAAGAAGAAAGAGGAGAAAAAGGGAGGAGAGAGAGGCAGAGAAGGAAGAGACCCTGGGTCAATGATGAAGAAAGAAAAAATAAGAGAAGAAAAAAGGTTCCAAAGCACAGAGGCCCAGACGCTGAAAGAGGAAAAACAAAGAAAAAGAGAGACAAAAGAAAGAGGGTTCCAAACGAAGAACAAGAAGAGAAAAGACAGAGAGAAACAGAAAAAAAAGAGATAGCGAAGAAAAACAGAAAGAAAAGGAAAAAGAAGTCCAAAATACTTTCTGATTGAAAGAAGCCAATAAAAAAAGCACAAAACAACATGCTCACGAAACGCAATTGACACAGAAAAATCCCATACGAAAACAAGAAAACGATGAAAAGTAAAAACCAAGAAAACAAAAACAAGATAAAAAAGGAAAAAAAGAAGATTCGGAAAAACAAGAAAAGAAACCAGAAAGAAAGAAAAAACAAAGAGAACAAGCAGCAGAAAGAAAAAACAAAGAAGAAGAGAGGAAGAACAAGAAAGAAGAAAAGAAAAACAAATCCACGAAAAAAATACAGAAGAAAGAAAAAGAAATATAACAAACAAAAGAACAATGACTAGAGTAAAAACGGAAGGAAATGAGACCTTAGAAGTCACCATTGAAACACATTTCAATGTCTTAAAACACTACAAAGTAAAACGCAAATTCATAAGTAAAAAACCGAAAGAAAAAGAAAAATCCCTCGGCATTCTACAAAAAAGAGATGAAAAGGCCATTTTAAGCTTCTATTGCGAAATCCATACACAAAGTGAAGAAAAAAGATGAAAGACAGACAGAGACAACAAAACCAAGAAAGCGGAAAAGAGAAGAACAAAGAGAAAAAAGAGAGAACAAGAAATAGGAGAGACAGAAAAAGAAGAGAAAGAATGGAAAAGAGAAGACAGAAAACACAGAAGAAGAAAAAAAGATAAAGAAAACCAAAACCACAGAAAAGACAAACAAGAAAGAACAGCATAAAGAAGAAGAAAATCAGGGTTCCATAAGAACAAAAACGAAAGCAAGAAAGGTCCCAAGAACCAGAGGAAAAAGACAAAAGAAGAAGAAAAAACGAAAGAGAAAACAAGAGACAAAAAAGAAGAACAAGAAGGAAGGAAGGAAGGGGCCAAAAGATAGAAAAAGAGACCCTTAGGTAGAAGGGTCAAGACGAAAAACGAAAGGAAAAGAAGAGCAAGAGTGAAAGATCGAAAGGAAAAGACAAAAAAACGGAAGAAAACAATACAACAAAAGAGAGATCAGAAAAAGAAGAAGAAAGAGCAAGAGGAGAAGAACGAGAAAAGAATAAGAAAAAACAAGAAGAGAGGAAAGAGAAGAAAAAAGAAAGACAGAGAAAAGAGAAGAACAAACAAGAAGAACAAACCAGAAGCAAAAGAGAACAGAAGAGAAAAAAAAATAACAACAACCGGAGAGAAGAAGGTTCCATAATCACCAGCAAAGAAGGAACTATCAGAAAAAACAAAAAAAGAGAAAAGACGAAGAGAGGAGAGAAACCAGAAAAATGAAAAAGACGAAAGAACAAAAGAGGACAAAAAAAGCATAGGAAAAGAAAGAGGAGAGAGAAGAAGCAGAAAGAAAACAACAAAAAAGAGAAAAAGAAACAACAAAGAAAAAGCCGGGAAAAGAACAAGACAAAGAATAAGAGAAATAGGATGATGCAGATGAAGAAGCAAAAGATTCGGAAAGAACGAGGGCCAAGGTTAAGAAAGAAAGAAACTTTCAGTCCTAGCTAGAAAAAACGCGAGAGAAAAGAAAAAGAAATGGTTCCGAGCGAAGCCGAAGAACCGGAGCACGATAGGAAAGAACCAGAAGAAAAAGCAGACTACTGATCCCAGGTTAAGAAAGAAAGCAAAAGAGAGAAGGTTCCGGACGAATACGAAAGAAAGAAAAAGAAGGAACGAGAGCGACAGTAAGAAGTCTTTCTTAGGAATTCTCTGTGAAATAAGGAATAAAACCAAGACATCTATAAGATCGAAAATAGAATATAGAAAAAAACAAAAAGAGAAGCTACAAAAAACAAAAAAAAGAATTCAAGAAACAAAATAATAAAACAAAAAAGAAATAAAAAATAAAGAAGAATAAAAGAAAGAGGATACACAGGAAGAAAGTTGAAAAATAAAAAAATTAAAAACAAGAAAAGAATAGAGATAAGAAAAAGAGAAGATCCATACAAAAACTTACTTTAAAAAAGATAACAACAAAGAAAGAACAGATCCACATTAAAAAATCTTAAATAAACCTTTCATCATTCCATCAAAATTCGAATAATCCATTGAAAGGAGATGCCTAAATCAAAGAATTCCAGATTCTTATTTTATAGAAATAACTAAATAGTTAGCTTTTTACCCTGTGAATCTAGTCTACAGAATATAAAATAGATTTCGTATAATCATATGATGATAAATTAGGAAATAATACAAAAGGTATAAATAGGATTTCCTTTAAAACGAACTTGTATCACTTGTTTTGCAGAAATTAGTACCGCTCTACAAACAACAAGGATTGGCATCCTAAGTATTTTTCTTTCTACGATGATCTGGTTGGTACAACCTACCTTCCTCTTAGGGATTCTCCTTCTGCCTTTCCTTTCTTTTGCATTCATATCCTTTCTGCTTATTCTATTGCTTTTTCCTCTGTATTCTCCGCTCTTCGAAAACTCCTCTTTTTAGATACTTTTTCTTCTTTGCTCTTTTTGACCATAGATCTTGTGCCAAAGCCAGTAATTCAATTTCTTGAATTAAAATGGAATCTATCCACAGTTATACAAGCTCAACTCTAACTACTAGCTCGACTAATTCCAGTTCTATCTACATTTGGATTTCTTAACCGACATTTTAAGTTGGATTTGGAGTCTAGCTTTTTTCTATTAAAAATAGAGATGAAAAATCAAAAGAAGAAAGATATGCAAGAGAAGACAATAAATAAGAACAAGAAAAACGAAAAAAAACAAAGAAAAGAAGAGGAAAGAAAAAGCTTCAACAAAGGAGTCCCTGCTTACAGAAAGAAAGAAAAAACCGAGAAAAAGACAAAACAGAAAAAAATAACAGACAAAAAAAAGAAAAAATAAAAGAAACCCAAAGAAGAAAAAAAGAAGCCGCAGAAACCGAAAACAAAGAGAATAAGAAAGAAGATCGGAGAGAAAGAAGCAAAGAGACGAAGAAAGACAAAACAAAGACAAGAACAGAATTAGAACAAAAAGAAATAGAAAAAGAGAAAGGAAAAAATAGAACAAAAAAGAAAAGAAAGAATCAACAAGGAAAGACAAAAGGAAAAAGGAGAATCAGAACAAGAAAAAGGAGGACGAAGAAAAAATAAAAAAGAAAATAAGTTAGAAAAAAAGAAATAATTAAAAAAACAAGAAAGAAAAAAAGAAAGAATGCAGAAAAAAGAAGGAGAAGCAAAACCAGAAAGCAGATGATTTGGAAAGAACAAGAACGAAAGAAAGCGAGAAAAAAGAAACCAAAAAAAATAGTATTGTTTGTCTTATTTAAGTGCTTAGGGGGTTGTATATAATGTAAATGAATAAATACTTGTAAATTACTTATAAATGTATTTGAGTCAAATGTAAATAAAAATTTTGTAGGAGCTCGAATCTTTACTTACAGCTCTATGCTGTTGATTAATTCAAAAAAACCTTTTGTTTTTTCCTTTTGGTTTTTGCCAAAGGTTAAATTATAGTTGAAACAAATACAAGAGATTGCTTAATAAGTGGATCGTTTTTCGGTAGTAGAAGATTTTGCATTTATTTTTGTAGTATCATAGTGCTGTCTTCCGAACATGATTTCTAATTCTTTTTTCTTGTATATATTATCTTGTATTTCAAAGGATTGCTTTCACGTAATTTATGCTTTGACGTGTGATTTCTAAGAATCTGCTCTCTTCCTTTCTTTCTTTTTTACCATTTTTCCTTCTTCTCTTTTTTTTTATTTATAGTTTTTTATTGCTTTTTTTGCAGTTCCTCTTTATATTAATTAAATATATATTTTTGGAGATCTTTCTATACAAAATTATTTCCTACATTAAAGTCCATTCTTTCATTTTTCATTACGTCTTTCTTGTTGCCCCTTCTAACTAAAAGAGATTTTTCGTCAAATAAATGTTCCTCTACGTGTTCTAGGTTGTTATTTGTTTTTACATTTGAGGACACGGATGCTTTTTTGATTCTGCCACTTTTCTCTAGAATTTTTTATTTCACGACTTTACATGGAAATCTTTTTTGACTACATTCCGCTTATTAGGTGCAGATCCTTTTATAAGTAATGACTAACGACTTTCGTCTTTTTTACTACTTATTTTGGTGAATTATCTTTTTTATTTCCTTTATTAAGCGTTATTAAATTTCTTTCTTTTGTTTTTCGTTACTCCAAATTAGCAGGGACTCTACCCCTTTTATTTTTTTTAGTTTATCTTTTTTGTTTCTATTTTATCCTAAAAAGTCCCGGGGTTCGCAAAAGGATAGGCCCAAAATAAAGGTTTTGGAGAAGCTCCTAGGCGAAGGGTTTTGGGCTAAAGAGAAGGCTGTTTACCGGTTTTTGATTAAGTTTGATTCTTATTACTCCGTATTTGGGAATGGCGGAAATTGTGGGTAACATGTGCTTTGTATTAATTAAATTCCTTGAATCTAATCGTTGGTTATGAAAAGATTCTTATGTTTATTTTTCTAGAATTGCCAGTCGACACTTGATTTGTTTGCGTTGAGAAATCCTTGATTAGCATCTAGCCAGAAGAAAGAGGGACAAGAGCCACACATCGTAGAATTTTCTAAATAAATAAATGAATTGGGCCCATTTCTACTCTTGTTTTAGGAGAGTCCACATTGTTATGGAGACATTTTGGACTTCATGTTATAGAATTGGAATCAAGCAAGGATTCCATAAAAACCTCCCAGCCCCATATCTAATTATTTTTCTTGCTTTCTGATTTTACGGGTAGAAGTGGGTTGGAAAAAAAGAAAGACATGCTTTATTATTGTAAAGGTGCTAACCTAACAAAGAGGTCGAGGCTATATTTATTTCTTTAAAATAAGTTTGGTTTATAGTTGGCGTGGGAAGTTTTTAAAACGGGGAGAGTTCATAAGTAATATAAGGGTAATTTTATAAAATATTTTTATAGGTAATGAACATAAAGTAATGTAAATGGTCGAAGAACAGATAGATCGCTAATAGGGCAGTACCTTTTTCAAAAGGTGTAATATAATTTGTACTTGTGTAATAAACTTTATCTGTATACGTAAGAATTTTTATAATGAAACTCTAAATGCTGTCAATCGTCTCTTATGGTAAGTAAAAAAAGATCCTTGGGATGATATTGTAGGTTCCTTTATCTAAAATAAGAAAGTAGATAATGGTTGGTTTTTGGTGTTTACGTTACTGGGATCTAAAAAGACATAGACATTATTTCTTTCTGATGTAAAAAAACTTCAAGATGTATGTCATTAGAGGTTCCCCGGTCAGTTGTTAGTTTAAATCCCTGGGTAAGATGCCGACTAGTATAGTCTACAGATAAGTCAATAATTGATTAAGGACTTGTTTGTAGCTCGTACTTATGGTGGAGTTTATTATTAAATAGGTACTAATTTTTAGTATTTTATTAGAGCGGTGTGCTTGCTATTGTGAGTCAGAGGCGGAATGGTCACGACACGACGTCTAAATTCAAACAAGCGTTATTTATTTATTTTGGACTCAGAGGATATGGGCGGGTTCGTTAATGAAATAAGAGTCAAATTTCTTCTTCCATGATCAAAAGAGTTCTCCTTGATTGACAAGATTCTACCTCATAGTCCTGGGGAAATGCAGCCTCTCAGCATAGTTATTTGGGGAAGAAAGTGGCGGACTTAAGGCGAATACTGGTTCAAAGTTTCGGATAAGCCGAAGGAGGGTCCGTTTTTCTAGCACGTGGACATGAATGTCAGTTATATGCACACGTGTCTGGGTGACATTAACTCAAAGTAACTTGTAAGGAGGTTCAGTTCTGGAAAGAATTCGTCCTGGGGGAATGCTAAAAGAATGTTTGTATGTTCCGTTTTTTAAGGTAACGGCGGGTATTTCTAGGAAAGATTCTAGAGTCGACGATAAATTTACGAAGAAGATCGGCGGGGTAAAAGGCTTCATAGGAGAATTTTGCATCATAGGGCAGATATAAAGCATACCAGTAGATTTTAGAAATTCTTGCCTCTATGGAGCAAGCCAGACAGCTGTAGCCCTGTTATTGGTCCGTAAACGCATATTCCGTTTGTAGTACGAAGTAGGTTTGGCGTTTCCGGGATGCACAACATCTCCTATCTTTATAGACCTTTTGGGTTCTTCTTTACTTTCTGCTCTGGTGTAGTCAGAAAAACGTGCTGGTTTGATTTAGGCAAAATTCGTTAAAGGTTTACAATATTCGATTTTCTTAAGCGGGCATAAAGGCTTTGACTAAAAATTTTAGGTCACGAACAACTTTTAGAAGGTAGTAAAACGAAATTAGTAAATAGCAAAAGACTACACTTAAGCACCTGCTTGTTAGATAAATAAAGAACCGCAAGAATACCCGAGCCACGTCTTTAAGTAAGCTCGCGATGATCCTTGTACGGTGTAGTAAACTTTCGTTTAGGAAATCGATGCGTAAAAAGATTGCATGGTTTACCGGTTTACACATATGGAAAAGAAAGACTATAAAATATTCTGGAGAATCTATTAACTTATTCCTTCTCTTATCCAAATAATTAAATTATTATGAATTTACTTCTGGAGCCATAAAGAGAAGAAACTCTATTAGATTATTAGAATTATTATTTAAGTCTCAAAGAATCTCCTAGGTAGTTCGTTTTTAAAATTGGCCACTATCTTTCTTATTTTAAGGACACGAGTGTTCGATTGAGATCCTATACTTTTTGTTTTTCTTTCCAGCACTTCCTTTTTGCATTCCCCCTTGGTACACACCTTAATGAGAAAAGAAAGAAGCTATCTATATTTTTCTTTTTTAATCTTTTCTTCTACTTTATCTATTTTTCTCCATTATTGTTTTTTTTTCTCTTATCTATCCAATTATTTGTTATTAGGTGATCTCTTTTCTTGTTTCTATCTTATCACGGACAAATCCTAAATTTCAATAGAAAAGGGTTCCGCAGGGAAAAGGCCTCAAAAGAATGCTTCAATGGAGTATCGATCCTGTCTACATTAGAATTTCTTTTCGATCCTTGTAAGTATATTTTGGGTTACTTTCTTTTCTACGGAAGAGCCAATAAACTCCCCCGTCAATAGGGTTTTGTTTAGTCTGATGCTAACTAAACCCATTTAGTTCTATATATATTCTATTCCTAATTAGGAAATTTCAGTCGTATACAAACTCACAGGTCAATGAGTTTTGCTCGTTGGTGAAGACTTCGGAACACTTATAGTATATTTTATTTTGATCAAAGGAATAGACCTTATTTAGTCTTTAAGTAACAACTATTGGCAGGAAGGTGTTGGTTCCTTATCAAGTGGAACATAATGTAGCGCCTTTGCGGCTTAATTTATTAAGGATCTTACCAAAAAATTTTAGTCCTATTCAATTTTAGTAAAGAGATTTCTTAGAAGCTCGTACAAGAAATTAGGTATCCAGGGCAAGCGACCTCGTCTGGGCTTATGGTTTTGCTCGTCTGAGATTCCGCTTTTTCAGCCTCCTTTGATTTCTCTTTTATGAAGCACTGATATGAGAATAAGGTCTTGTTGATAATAAGAAAAGAGAAATGGAGAAATGCTTTTTTTCTTAATTGAATTTCTGGTTTTTCCTTTCTTTGCTGTTGTTACGAACTTTTATAAATTGGTTTGTACTGCCTCTCTATGAAATCGGATCGGGAAGTTGGTTGGATGTCCCATAGGGGAGGAGATTTCCCTTCCCACAGCAACAGCAAAAATGCTCTTCCTAAGGGGAATCGCGTAGTAGTATTATACTACGCGAGAAGAAATAAAGATCTTGTAAGAGGGTCCTGGCCCTCGATTCGATAAAGCGTCGGCAAAAGGAATTCTGCATAAGGGGAAAGAAGCGCGAGGCCTACAAGGAAATTCGGCAGCGAGGTTCAAAAACTACTGGTTACTTTTATATTGATTCATTACATATGGATTAAAAAAACATGAAAGCTCGTAAAGAAGAAGTCAAAATAGATAAAAAATGAGTATATTCTCTTGTATGTGGGAACTCTGTTCTTTTTTTGTCTCTCGATCTCATTCTCGCTCTTTTTTCCTCTCTCTCCTTTTTCTTGTTGTTTTATTATTCTTGCTATTGTTCTCTTTGTCTTCTTCTCTCTTTGTTTTTCTCCTTTCTTCGTCCTATCGGCCTCGGCCCAAACCTTCTTTGTTTCGTTCTCTATCTTTCCTCACGCTTTATCTCTTTGTCTCTAGCTTTTTTGTCTTGTTCTCTCTTTGTTTTTCTGCTGCGACCTCTTTTTTCTCTCTTTCAGAACTTTCTTTCTCTCGTTTTCTATTTTTCCTTTCTCTTTTATTTTTTTCTCTATGTTTCTTTTTTCTTTTCCTATCTTTCTTTTTTTTTTTCTGCTTCTTTTTGATTCTTCTTTTGCCTCTCTTTTCTTTCTTTGTTTCTTTCTGTTTTTGCTTCTCTTCTTCTTTTTCTCTTGTTTATCTTCTCTGTTTTGCTTCTCTTCTTTTTGTTGTCTCTGTTTTTCTTTGTCTTGTTGTGTTTCTCGTCTTTTTCCTTTGATTTTTCTTTCTTTTCTTTGTTTCTTCCCTTTTTCCTCTGATTTTTCTCTCTTGTTTTTGTTTTGTACTTGTCTTTTTGTTGTTGGTACGTGTTCTTTATTTTTCTCCTCTCTTTTTTCTCTCTCGCTCTCTTTCTTTCTGAATTTATTGGCTCCGTCTTTTTTTTCTGTCTTTTCTCTATCTGCTTCTTATTTTTATTTTGATTCTCTTTTCTTGTATGTAGACTTATTCTGATTCTTATTTTTCTCTCGGTGTTCTACTTTTCGCTCTGCTCTGTCCTCTTTTTTCTTTCTGTCTTCTTTCTGCTGCTTTCTTTTAATTTTTCTTTCTCTCTTCTTGATTTTCTCACTTTTTTTACTTGTTCCTTGTTTTCTGTGTTTGGCTTCGTTTGCCGTTTTTGTTGTTCTGTGTGATTTTTTGTTTTGTTCTATAAGTTCTATAAGAGTGGACTTGGTAGAGGCTTGAGTAGGCCTTTATTCTGTCTTGTCTTTTGTTTTGCGAGCTCTTTTGTGGTTTGGTTTTTGTTGTAATTATTAATTAGTTTGTAGTTTTGTTTTTATAATTAGGGATTGGTGAGGAATCCTTTGAGAAAAAGTTGTATTGCCAAGCCAAGAGCAAGTATGGACTCTAGTAAAGTATCGACTAGTGTCAAGTGTATACGTCATAGAAAGTATGGACTAGTGAAACGTCGGCTAAAGAATAATGTAGTCTGAAAAAAAGCAAGGAATCTGAGACATGTGGATTCTTAAAGGGGGAGGAAGAATTCTATTCGTGTAGATGGTCAAGTTTCGTTTCGGTGGGTCTTTGGAAAATAAGAGTATTATATTTGTAGTGAGTATATTTTCCGTGACTAATATAGCACTAATATGCCGAATATACCTAATATACTAATATAATTTATACTAATAGAATTGAGTTCTTTATGGTTTGGTAGTGGGAAATCTTGGATTTTTTTAATAGCGAACCTCTTTCGGATTCTTTCTCCTCTTAGTGTGTTGCTCTTTCTTTTCTCTTTTTATTTTTAATTCTTTTTTTTCGGATTCTTTGTTTCTTCTTTCTTGTTTTTTCTATTTTATCTTCTTTCCCTTTTCTTCTTCTTGTTCTCTTTGCTCGTAGTTTTTGTTTTCTCTTTCTTCTGCCATCCCCCTTTTTTTTGTTCCATTCCTCTCTTTCTTTTTCTTGTTTTGTTTCTTTTTCCTTGTCCCACTCTCTTCTCTGTTTTGTGCCAGTTTTGTTTTTGATTGGATATTGCACGAGAAGAGTGTTTTTTGTATTGTTTTTTCAATTTCTATATTCTAGGTTTGTTTTTTTTGATTTTAGTAAGTTAGGAATTCTGGGGACAAATCTTTCTCAGATTTTTGTTAGATGGGGTGAGCAGGAAAATCTGAGTAATTTCCTCTTGTTTATTATTTTCTTAGTATGGGAAAGAAGCGGAAAGCTCGTAATCGTAAAATGAAGATTTCATAAAGAGGGAATAGTTTAGTATTTATTAGGAATAGGAAGAATTCGTAAAACTTGTCTGTATTCTTAATAACTGCGTAAGGAATGTATTTATTTTTCTATTTTGTAGTTGTAGCATTTTCTTTGGGTTTTTCTTTTTTTTGTTTTTCTTTCTTTTTTCTGACTTTTCTTATTTCTCTTTTCTTTTTTGTCTATCTTTTTTTCTTTCTGCTTCTTTCTCTGCTTCTTCTTTTTCGAATTCTTGTTTTTCTTTCCTATTCTTCTTTTTCTGATTTTTGTTCTTGTTCTTTTTTCCTATCTTTTCTTTCTTTTGGTTTTTATCTTCTCTCTTTGCTTCTTTGTCTTCTGTTCTCTTCTTTTTCGGATTCTTGTTCTTCTTCCTTATTTTCCTTCTCTTTCTTTCGGATTCTTCTTTGCTCTCTTTCTTTTCTTATTATTCTTTCTGCTGTCTTTCCTTCGCCCTCTCTTTCTCGTGTTGTTTGCGCTCCTTCTTTTTCTTTCTCTCGTTTCTATTGCTGCCCCTTCTCTTTCTATTTCTATCTTTGAAACTCTTCTTTTCTTTTCTCTTTTTTTCTGTTCTTCTTTATTCTGTCTTTCCCTTCGACTCCAGGATCTCTTTCGTTTCTTTCTTCTCGTTCTTTTCTGTCTGTTTTTTTTGGAAGCTTCTTTTTCTCTGTCTGGTTTTTTCTTTCCTTCTTTTCTTTTTCTCCATCTTGCTCTCTTCTTTCTCTTTTTCATTTGATCTTTGGATTTCGTTCTTTGATCACCTTCGCTCCTTGGGTCTCGTTTCATCTCCTTCTTGGCGGTCTCGTTCTTGCAGAACCTTCTTCTCTTTATCTGTCGTTCGTTTGGAACCTTCGACCCTCGGGTCTCTTTCTTCTTTTTCTGTCTTTTTTCTCTTGTTTTCTTTCTCAGGCTCTGGCTCTCGTTCTTTCGCAGCTTCTCTTTCTCTTTTCTTTTGCATTAGATCTTTCGATCTCTATATTTGATCACGTTGTTTCTTTTTCTTTGGTTCTTGTTTTTTCTTTTATCTCTTTTGTTCTCTCCTTTCTTTTCTCTTTTTTGTCTCGTTTTTTTCTTTTCTCTTCTTTTCTTGTCTCCTCTTTCTTTTTCTTACTCTGGTTCTCTTTTTTTTCTTTCACTCAGCTGACACTCGGTTACCTTTGGCACTCTTTTTGTTTTTAGGGGAGCAAGGAGGAAAGGGAGATTTTAGTTGCTCTTTTTTGGACTCTGCTGCTGGATACATCTTTTCTCTATTTGAGTGACTCTTGTTTGCAGAATTCTGGGGGGCGACATTCTTTTTCTAGTAGATTCCTTAAAAGGCATGTATTTGTACTCTTTACTCATGGAGAGGACTCCTTGGATATTTCTAGACTCTCTTCGTTTGTCTTTCTTTGTGTCCGACATTTTTTTTTCTTTTTGTATGTTTCTGCTTCTTGTTCAACTTTTCTTTGTCTTGTTTGTTTCTATAATTTGTTTTTGTACTCTGCTCTTTCTTTACTCACTGACAGAATGGCTCCCGGTCGCTCTTTGTAGACTGTCTTGCTTTGTGTCTGACATTCTTTCTATCATTCCTGTCTTCTTTCTCTCTTTCTGTCAAGTCCTCCCTTCTCTCTATCTTTTTCTCTTATCTTTGTTCACCTTCTCTCTTTCTTTTTTCTCTTTTTTCGGATTCTCTTATTTTGTCTGCCTGCTCTTTTCTTTGCTGCTCACCTTCTTTTTTTTTCTTTCTTCTTTTTTTCATCTCTCTTTATTTTTCTTTTGCTTTGTTTTCTGATTTGCTTGTTTGGCCTTGTTATTGTACTAGGACTGGGAGTGGACTCTGTCTGTTGTTTGTTCTGTCTAGATTTTTCAGTGCTGGTTTTCAGACATGGTAGGTTGGCTCAAGGGTCTTTCCTTTGGCTGTTTCTTTTTCTCTCTCCATTTCTTTGTATTTTTCTTTTGTTGTGCTTTGTTTGCCTATTGGATTTCTTGCACTTGTTATTGGACTAGGAATTGAGGTGGATTCTGTTCGTTTGTCTGGCTAGATTTCGATGTTCTTAATTTCCAAAGATCGAGGGTTTTTCTTTCTAGAGATTGGTCTGATCTTTGTCTTTTCCGAACTGGATTGCTTTTGATGTTCTTATTTCTGAAAATCAAGGGTTTTTCTGTCTCAAGCTGGGTTTTATGTTTGTATAGTGTCAGTATTTGTAGCTGGATTTTGTTCTTTCTCTCTTTCAAGGGTTTTGCTGCTCTTTTATGATGGGCTTAGTAGGTTTTTTGACTCCTTTGTGTATCTTTCGCACCTCCATTCTAGGGATTTGTCTACGCGATTCGTTGCTTTTTGGATGTAGATCTTTATTCCCACGGACTTGCTATATGCAATTGGGTATGCTAGAATTTCTTCATATACATAGACTCTACTTGCAGCCTGCGTTCTTTCTCTTCTTTTGTTTGTGTTCGACATTCTTTGTTTGATTGCTGGCTCCTTTCTTTCCTTTATTGATTTGTGTAGTAGGATCTCTCTTTGTAGTCTCTCTTCTCTTGCTTTCTTCCTCTCTTTCTTTGCTTATTTCCCTTCTTTCTTCCTCTCTTCTTTCCTCTGTCTGCTTTTTTTCTTTTCCATCTCTGTCTCTCTCTTTTTCTTTTCTTCTGCTTGCTTTTCCATGTCTCTCTTTTCTTTTGTTCTTTTTTTTACGATTTGTTTGGACTTGTTATTGTATTTGGAATCGAAGTGGACTCTGTTCGTTTCCTTGTATAGAGTGATACGTGCTTCTTTCGGAACATCCTAGGTTTCTCAGGTTCTGGTTAGAGATGTCTCTGCTCTTTCTCTGATTCTTTTTTCTTCTCTCCTTCTCTTTTCTCGGGATTCTTTCGGAACTTTATTCTTTTTTCTTGTTTTTCTTTCGGAACTTGATTGCTTTCTCTGGCTAGAGATCTCTTTGCTCTTCTTTCGGAACATCCTAGGTTTTTCTGGCTAGCGATTTCTCTTTCCGAGCATCATGGGTTTCTCTGTCTCGAGAGGGGTCTTACTCTTTCCTCTAGTCAATGTCTGTATTTGTAGTTGGAAAGGGATCCTTCTATACGTAATTCCTCAAGACTGTCTTGGATTCCCTGAGCCTTCTTTTTGATTCCTTTGTAGATTTTTCAGAATTCCCCTCCTTCTGATGTATTTATTTAGTTGATTCGCGGATTTTGGGACTTCTTTCTTTGTCTGATTGCAGCTTGTGCTCTTTCTCTAGTCTATGACTTTCTGTCTTTCGGTCCATCTTTCTCTCCTCTCTTTATTTATTTGTCTTTCTCTCTTTCTGTTATAGTCCTCTTTTCTTCTTCTTTTCTCTTTCTTCTCTTCGCATTCATTCGATCTTTTATCTTATCTTTACTCATCTCCCTTCTTTCTATTTTTTCTTCGTTCTTCTCTTTCTCTCTTTTTGTTTGATCATCTCCCTTTTCTCTGTTTCTTTCTCTTTAGCGTTCTTCTCTGTCTGTCTTTTTCTTTTCTTCCTCACTTTCTTTCTCCATCTCTTTTTGTTTTGCTTTTTTCTCTTTGTTTTGTTCTTTTTCACTTTGTTTTCCGATTGGATTTCTTTGACTTGGTATTGGACTAGGAATCGAACTAGACTCCTTGGGTTTCTCTGTGTAGATTTCTATGTTTTTCTTTTTCTTGCCGAACTTTATTTCTTTCTCTAGCTAGAGATTTCTCCGCTCTTTCCCTGATTCTTTCTCTTTCTTCCGCTTTCTCTTTCTCTCTTTTGTTTGTTCATCTTCCTTCTTTTTTCCCTGCTATTTCCTCTTCTGTCTTTTCGCTCTCTCTTTTCTTTTTTCTTTGTCGATTTGATTCCTTGCACTTGTTCTTGTTATTTATTGTATGTATTGTACTTGGAAAGGAAGTAGACTTTGTTGGTTTCTATGGCTAGATTTCTATACTCTTCTTTCGATTGCGCTGTTGTTTTTTTCTCTTTCCGCGGATCCTGGGTTTCTCTGTCTGGAGATTGGTCTACTCTTTCTTTACTTTATGCCAGTATTTCTAGTTGTACGGGGCTTCTAGTTCATTCGTAGTGCTTCTCTAGGATTGAGGGAAATTTCTTTTTTGCTTCTTTGGCTTTGGGAACTGCTTTCCCTCGGATGTATTTGTGTAGTCTATTCGCAGACTTTTAGCTCTTTCTCTCCCGGATTCTCCTCTTTGTTTGTCTACTCGATGCCAGTATTTGTAATTGGATCTCGATTTTCGGCCAAGGGGCCTCTGCGCGGGCATTTTGACTGCTTTGGCATCTCCATTCCTTGTCATGTATTTGTCTACGCTATTGATGACTTTTGGACTCGGCTCTTTCTCTACTTGATTGCCATATTCTTTCTGTTTTTTTTCTGTCTGTCTTTTTTTACGTCATTAGGTCAATTTCTGTATTCTTCCACTAGCTAGACAGTGATTGCAGGCGGGGCTCTCTCTGTGGGCAAGTAGTTCGCTCTTCTTTGTGTAGGCAAGAAGTGTATTTCTCGTTGGACTTGGCTCTTTCTATACGTCATTACGGATGACATAATTTCTTCGTTCTTTATATACATCGACTCTGATTCCTTTTTCTGACTTCACTTCAAATACGTGGACTCTGCTTCGTTGAGACATCTTTTCCGCGACTGCTCTTTCTAAACGTAATTTAGGATCAATTATCAATTAGTTCTGACCTAATTTCTGATTTGCTACAGGGAGGGACTCGTGCTTTTTCTCTTTTCACCGACTTTCTGGCTCTCGGTCGCTCTTTCTCCTCTTTCTTTTCTTTTATTCTTTCTTGTTTCTTTTTCTGATTGAAGCCTGGGCTCTTTCTTTCTTTCTATGCTCTCCTCTATCTTTCCGGACCATCTTGTTCTCTGTCTCTCTGTTTGCTCGGCCTTCTTTCCTCTGTCTCCTCTCTTGGTCGCTCTTTCTCTTTCTTCTCTCTTTTCTCTGATTGCAGCCTTGTTTCTTTTTCTTCTGCTTTCTTTACCAATTGGTTGATGAGAGAGTCTCGATTCATTCACTCTGCTTTCTATCCGTAATGGCAGTATTTTATATACGTCATTAGTTCTCCCTGTATTTGTGAATGCCCTTACTTTTTCTGCTCTCTTGCTTTGTGTTCTTTTTTTTTCTTTACTCTGATTCGTGGAGACTTTGAGACATTCTTCTTTCTATAGTCAATTAGGGATCATGTTTTTTTGCCTGAGATCTCTTGGAGTCCTTCGTTATCGTTTGTATACTGGATTTGGTTGAGCCATCTTTTCCTTCATCTTTCTCTTCGAATTCGTCGGGCACAGAGTTTCAATTCCTTTATTCCTCCTTCTATACGCAATTCTTTCTTGTGAATGCGCGCACTTTGGATACTAATAGCAAGATTCATCTTTTATCTCTCTTTTTTCTCAACGGATTTGTGAATGAGGAGACTTTCTATCCTCTCTTGCTTGATTGAGTCAGTTCCTTTCTCTTTTGATTTATGTACTACTGGGAAGATTGGGAGTATGATTTCGCTAGTCAATTCGATGACTTGTCTTTCTCCATTTGACATCCTTTTTTTCTACTTGATTTACTTGATTCGTTTACTTCTCTTTTCGCTCTCTACTAGATTTCGTGATCCCAGCCTATCTTTCCTTTCTGTAGTTAAGAAGAACTGGATTGTTAGTTTGCCTCGGATCTTTGTCTTTCTCTAGTAATATCAATATTGTTCTTTTCACTTTCCCTTTGTCTACTACTAGCAAAAATTGGAGTATGATTTTGATACTACTTGGCTGCTTCGATGACTCATCTATCTCTACTCCATGAATTGTATTTCTCTTTTTCTCTACTCTATGTCCGGGATTCCCTCTGCCTTTGTCTACTACTCGCAAGATTTGCTGTCTGATTTCGATACGAATTCCAAGAAGGCGTCTCGTCTTTTTATACGTAATGGATTGAAGAGGACTTCTGTCTTTCTAGACATGATTGATTGCTTGAGACATATTTAGGATAGAGAAGAAATGATTGTACTTTCTATACGCCATTCTGTTGTAGTTCCCCAGTTTTTCTATACGTAATAGATTGCTTTTTTTTTCGATTCTTTCTATACGCCATTCCAAGATGGAGTTTCTTCTTTCTCTACTAATAGCTTGGGCTTTTGGATAGAGAAGAAAGGAATGCCTAGACTTTCTCTCCGCAATTGCTTCCGTCAGTTTCTTTCACTTTGTATACTAAAAGCAAGATTTGCTGTCTGATTTCGATATGAATTGCCTTAGCCGTTAGTTTGCTCTTTCTATACGACATTCCCTGATTGGTTGACTCCTTTTTTTTTCTATACGTAATGGATTCTCTCTTTCTATACGACATTCCTTGCTAATTTTTTACAGACTATTTCTTTCATTTGCTTCTATACATTGCCCCTTTTTCTTTTTGTCTTTGTTTTTTTCCTCTCTTTCTCTTGTTCTTTGATCACCTTCTTCCTCTGTGCCTTGCTGCTTTCTCTCTTTGATTAAGAGGTCAGGATTTCTCTCTCCTCCTTGTTCTTACGCAGACTACTTTTTCTCTGTGTGACTCTGATTAAGAGAAAATGGACGACAACCAAAGTTTCTTTTTTGCACTTCTTCTAGAACTCTTTCCCCTGCTTCTTTTATTTGTTTGTAAGATTGCTTATCTAGGGCCAACTCTCTTTTCTTTTGTTCTATAGCTTTCCTATCTCTCTTGGACGACAGAAAACCAAGTGAGAATTTCTGTTTTTTTGTTATTTGTTGTGTTTGATGTAGACTGAACGGGCGTCAAACTAAAAAGAAATAAGAGAGAATGAACGACAACGCAATGTGGTTCTCTGTCCTCTTTCTTTGTTGTTGCTCTAGAATGTACGCCAAGAAAAGAAAGCATTGGACTCTAGATCTGCTGCCTCTTGCGAATGGACGACAATGGATTTATCTGTATTTCGACTTGACATTTGCTGATTTGGTAAGTGATTGATCGGAAAAGGACGACAACGAAATCCACTTGAATTGAGACTCGATCTTCTTTGGACTCTGCTTCAGTGAGGTCCCTTGCTCTGCGTTGTAATGGAAATAGACGACAACTAAAGAGACTTCTTTATTTTTATTCTAAGATCTTTTCTTTGTGTTTCTCTTGAAATTCCGGAAATGGATGACAACAAAGTAAGAAATCTTCCTCTCTTTCTTTCGAATTTTGCTCCCTGTTTTCTTTTCTATCTGCTTCTCTTTTCTGTCTTTGTTCTTTTTGTGTTTGATGGGGAATTTAAGCCAAGAAAAGGATGCAAAAAGTGTATAAGAGAGAATAGACGACAACGGAAAAGCAAGAAAAGACTCTTCATTGAGTTCAACAACTCTCTTTTGTCCAATATCTTTGCTATCTCTCTTGGACGATAACAAAGTAGAGGAGAGAGCCAAAAAGAAAATGGGCGAGAACAAAAGAGGAATTCCCGTCTTGCTCTCCAGCCTCTCGCGAATACAAGAAATCCTTTAGAGAAATCTTTCTCTCTGTTCGAAGACGCCCAGAAAAGAAGCAAGAAAGAGAGAGAGGATAGAATGGACGACAACTTCACTTGCTCTTCTTTGAGAGAATGGACGACAAGCAAAGTGGATGTCTTAGCCAACTTCTCCTATCTATCGACAATGGACGACAAGAAAAGAAGCAACAAAGAGAGAGAGGATAGAATCCAATCTTCTTCTCTTTCTTTTTCTCTGATTCTTTCTATGATTTCTCTGAAACTCTTCTTGTTCTTCTTCTTTCTCTTGTTCTCTCTTTTTCTTCTCTCTCTCTTGTTCTTTCTTTTTGTTCGGACTTCTTTGCTTTGTCTTTCTTCTTCTTCTGTCTTTCTCTTGTCTTCTCTCTGTCTGCTTTTTCCTTTCTTTTCTCTTTTTAGAACTCTTTCTCCTCTTTTTCTTCTCTTTCTTTTCTCTCTTGTTCTGATTTTTCTTCTTTCTTTTTGCTTCTCTTCTTTTTCGTTTTCTTTCTTTTTCTTCGCTGGATTCTTTTTTTCTGGGAACTTGTAATCCAAGCAGGGAATCAAAAGGGAATCAAAACGGGGATTCTGTGAAATATGGAAAATGGGAATTTCCAACCTCTATTTGTCCTGTACTTGTTGTTTCATTGGTTCGTTAGTTGGCGCGTAAGCTTCGAGAACCTGGGATGTCTGGTTCAAATTTACTTTTGTTTTCCCTTTGGACTCTGGATTTGCCCATGCGAATCTATTTTTTCTCTTGTTTTTTCTCTGGTTCTTGTTTTCTTTTTTCCTCTCTTTCTCTTTTTTGTTTTTCTCTTGTTCTTTCCTCTCTTCTTTCTCTGACTCTTTCTTTTCTTTTTTCTCTCTTTGCTCTCTGATTCTTTTCTTTCTCTCCTCTTTCTTCTCTCCTCTCTCTTCTCCGTCTTTCTCTTCCTCTTGTTTTTTCTGACTCTCTTTCTCTTTCTGTCTCTTGTTTTCTTTGTCTGTCTGTATCTATCTCTGTTTTCTCTTTTCTCTGTCTTTTGTTGTCACATAAGTATGTTTTTCGAAATTGCTTGCCCAAATTCCGGGTTTTGGCTCATTTTTTCTTGTTTTTCCCAACCTGTTCACTTTTTTATTTTTGGAGCATCGTATTTCACTATCAGTTACAGGGGGTTCGAGCTTTCTCTGTGTTGTTTTTCCTTTCTTTTTCTTTCTTCTTTTCTGTCTCTTGTTTGTCTTCTCTCTCCCTTTTTCTCTCTTCTGTCTCTTGTTCTTTCTTTCTCTTTTCTCCTTTCGATCTTTCTTTCGTCTGTCTCTTGTTCTTCTTCTATTTGTGTCTATTTTTTTCTATAGAAGATCGTCTACTTTTCGATTTCTGAATGGACTCTTCCTTTTGAAAATCGATGGAGTCTATTTTGTTTTCTTCTATACGATTGTATTTTTTTCTCTTTTTCGATTGGATTTCTTTCCAAAAATCGGTTTTGTATCTTTTTCATCTAGATGTTTGCCTTTTTTCTATTTTGAGATTGTCTTTCTCTCTGAAAATATCTTATGTATATTTTGTGTATATATTTTTGGTTCTTTTTTTTGTCTCTTTTCTCTCTGTCTCTGATTCTTTCTCTTTTCTGTTTCTCTTTCTGTCTTCTCTGTCCGATCTGTCTTCTTTCTTTGTTCTGTTTGTTCTCTCTTTCTCTTCTTTCTTTGTCTCTTCTTTTCTCTTTCTTCTTCTTTCCTGTTCTGTCTCTCTTTCTCTTTCTTCTCTCTCTTCAAATCTACTACTCTTCTTTCTTTCTCTGCTCTTCTTTTCTTTCTTCTCTTTTCTCTCTTTTGTGTCTTTTCTCTTTGTTTCTTCTCTTTTCTATGTCTTTGTTCGCTCTTCTTTCTCTCTTTTGTCTCTTTTCCCTTCGATCTCTTTCAGAACCTTCGATCTTATCTCTATCTTTGCTCTCTTCTTTTCTTGTTTTTCTGTTTCTTTTTCTTCTAACATTTTTTCTGAAATTCAAAATCTATGTAGAAAATCTTTTGTTTTTGCTTTTTAGGTGTAATCGCATTCGTAGTCTGTTTTTCTTTTATTTTTCGTAGTTGAAGTTGTTTCAATTGGGATTTCCAATTTAGCTATGAAATCTTGTGTCAATTGTTCTGAATGTCAAATCCTAAGGAGGGTCTGTTTTGCTTTGGTTTTTGCTATGTAAAGTTGTTTCAGTGAAAATGCCAACTTTTTGCTTAAAACAAAACGTGCACAAATTTCTTTGTATGTGAAATCATAAGCAATTCTTCCTTTTCTTCGTTTTTTTGTCTATGAATGAAAATGGGTTTTTCCTTGTTTTCGAATTGCAAATCTAGTCAGGAAATCAGCTAGAATTCTTTGTTTTGTGTAATTCTTGTAATGTAATATAAAGGAAGATCTTTCTTTTCTTTCGACTCTTGTTCTTTCTCTGTCTTTTTTCTCTTGTTCTCTCTTTCTCTGATTCTTCTTTTGTTCTGATTCTCTTCTTTCTGCTGTCTCTCTTCTCTCTGTCCTCTGTCTCTCTATTTCGTTCTCTCTGTGATTCTTTCTCTTGGTGTCTTCTCTGATTCTTCTTGTTCTTCTTTTTTCTTTCTTTCCTCTCTCTCTTTCTCTCTCTGTGATTCTTTCTATTGCTTCTTTCTCTCTCCCTTTCTGTCTCTTCTCTCTCCTGTTCTCTTTCTGTCTTTTGCCTGTTCTCTTTCTTTTTTTTTCTTTCTCTCTTTCTGTCTTTTGTCTCTTTTATGTCTCTTCTTTGTCTTCTTTCTTTGTCCTGGATTCTTTCGTAGACCAGGAATCTAAAAGGAAAAAAACAAAACGGAGATTCTCTGTAATGCAAAGGGAATTCAAACCCTCTATTTGTTGTTTGATTGGCAGGTTTGTTGTTTCGTAAGATTGGATAACCTAGTACGTCTGGTTGGAATCCCTTTCTCTCTCTCTGATTCGTTCTCTCTTGTCTTTCTTCTTTCTCTCTCTGATTCTTTCTCTTCTTTCTTTGTTTCTCTTTCTGTCTCTTTTCTTTCCTCTTTTGACTCTTTCTCTTCTTTCTTTTTCTGGTTGACTACGCTGGGTGGAAAATCGTCTCTTCTCTTTTTTCTAGTCTCTAGTCTAGGATTCTGTTCTTTGTTGTCTTTGTTGTTTTTAGAAAAAGGTTGTTAGAACTGGGGATTTTCTCTTTTTGGAATTCGAACCTGTGTTTCTTGGTTTTTATCTTCTTTGTTTTTTTCTTTTCCTCTGTTTCTTGTTCTTTGTCTTTGTTTTTTCTTGGTTTTCTTTGTCCTTGTTCTGATTTGTCTTCTCTCTCTCTCTGCTCTCTTTTCTTTTTTTTGTTTCTTTTCTGCGTTTTTATCTTCTGACATTATTTATGAAATTGCAAATTGACGTAGAAAAACTTGTGTCAATGTTTTTTTAGGTCGTCAAAGCATAAGCAGGGCATATTTTCCGTGTTTTTTTGATATAGATATAGAAAGTGGTTTCAACTCCAATTCCAAATTCAAGTATACAATCTTGCGTAAATAATTTTAATGTGAAATCACAAGCGAAGTATTTTTTCTTTCGTTTTTCATGTGTAAACTTTTTCTGTCTTATTTTCTACCCGATTTCCTTTCTATCTTTCTGTACCAATTGTTTCTAACCATTTTCAATCCACGTAAATCTCTTTGTCTGTGAAATCGTCAGCAAGTTCTCCTTTTTTCGGTTTTTTGTCTCTGCATTTCTATGCATGGAAAGTTTTTTCTTTGTTTTCTAATTACCAATGTAGGCTTGTAATCAAGGCAAACTCTTTTTTGTTTGGTTTCCTAAGCCTAAGAGGATCTGTTTTTTTCTTTTTTCCTATCTATATATATATATGTTTCTTTTTCATTGATTGCCCAAATTCCGGGTTTCAGCTGTTTTTTTCTTTATTTTTGCAATGCGCTCTGCTTTGTTTTGTTGAAACGTCGGTCTTTCATTCATTTTCTTGTAGGTTCGAGTTCTTTCTTCTTCCTTTCTATCTATTTGCTCTCTGTCTCTTCTGTCTTTCTCTTTCTGTCTTTTGTTTTTTTCCCTTCTTTCTTTATCTTTCTTCTTTTTCTGCTTTTTTTCTTTTCTCATCTTCTCTCTCTTCTTTCTTCTTTTTTTCTGCTTGTTCTCTTTTTTTGTCTTTTTCTTTTGTGTGTATTTTTTTATGAAATTCCAAATCCCCGTAAGAAAACTTCTGGAAATTGTTTTTAGGTGGAATTCTAAGCCGGGTCTCTTTCTCTCTTCTTTCTTTCTCTCCTCTTTCTCTTTTCTCTCTCTTTCTCTCTCTGATCTCTCTTGCTGTCTTCTCTTTCTTTTCTCTCTCTCTCTCTTCTTTCTCTTTCTTTTCTCTCTTCTCTTTCTGGTTTTCTCTCTCTCTTGCTCTTTCTTATGCTTTCCCTTTCTTTCCTCTCTCTTTTTTTCTTCTTTCTCTTCTTTTTCTCCTTGTTCTTGTTCTTTTTTCTCTTCCTCTTCTTTCTCTCTCTCTTTGTTTTCTCTTTCTTTCTTCTCTCTTTGTTTTCTCTTTCTTCTCTCTTCTTTCTGTTTTGTCTTTTTTCTTTTCCTATCACATAGATGTCTATTTTCTTTTTTGCTTCCAAAATTCCGGGATTTGTCTCTTATTTTCTGGATTTTTGCAATCTGATTTGCTTTGTTTTCTTGTAGCATCGTTGATTGCTATCTGTCTCGCCGGGTTCGAGTTGTCTGTTCTGTCTTTGCTCTTTCTCTTGTTTTCTTTGTCTGTTCTTTCTTTCTTTTCTCTCTTCTTCTTGATCTCTCTTCTTGCTCTGATTCTTTTCTCTTGTTTTATGATCTCTGTCTTCTCTGTCTTTCTCTTCCTGACTCTCTCTTCTTTCTCTTTGTCTTCTCTGTCTTTCTTTTCTTCTCTGTCACTCTCTGTCTTTGTCTTCTTTGTCTTCTTCTCTGTTACTCTCTGTCTTTGTCTTTTCTGTCTTCTTTCGTAGACTTGTAATCCCGGAACCGGAAATCAAAACAAAAGGGAGATTCGCTGTACTCTTGGAAAAGGGACTTCCTAATTTCCATTTGTTGGGTATTGACTTGTTTTTTTGGCACTGGTTTCCTCTTGGGTTCGATTCCCTTTTTTCCCTTTTCACTTTCCCTCTTTTCTGTCTCTTTTGCGTGTCTTTTTCTTCTGAAATTTCCAATCTACGAATCAAAACTTCTGGAAATGATTTTTAGGTGGAATCATAAGGAAGCCCTCCTTTTCTTCGTTTTTTCGTTTATGAAGTTGTGTCAACTGAAATGTCAAATCCAGGAAATAAATCTTGTGCAAATCTCTCCCAATGTGAAATCACCTTCAAGGTCTGTTTTTCTTTCGTTTTTCCTATGTGAACTTGTTCCGTCTCTTTTTTGACCCGATTTCCACTATCCTTTTGCAATCTCCGCCAATCGCTTTGTATTGTATGTGAAATAACAAGTAGAGTCTGTTTTTCATTTCTTTTTGTTCTCTGAAGTGCAAGTATTTTCTCTTTGTTTTTCCGTTTTCAATCTAGGCACGAGCACTTTTTTTTTCTTTGGTTTCATAATCCTAGGAAAGCTCTTTTTTGTTTGTGTTTTTTCTATGTTATTTGATTTTCACTAGAAACTCGATTTCTATATATATATATACTAATTAGACTCTTGTTTCTTGTTATTCTTCTTGTTGTTCTTTCTCTGACTCTCTGATTCTCTCTTTCTCTTTGTGAGACTTGTTATTCTTCCTTTTTTTCCTCTCTCTCTCTTTCTCTTCTTTCTCTTGCTTGTCTTCTTTCTTTCTTTCCTATCTGTCTTTTTTTTCTTTTCTCTTTTTTTCTTTTCTCTCTCTTTTTTTCCCTTTCTGATTGGATTCTTGTCTTTCTTCTTTTTTCCCTTCGTTCTTTCGATCTCGTTCTTTCCGAACCTTCTTTCTTTCTCTTTCCTCTGTCTTCTTTTCTTTTTTCTTTGTTTTTTCTGTGTATTTTCTTATGAGATTTCAAATGCACGTAGAAAAACTTCTGTTTTTTCTTTTTTTGTCTAATCCTAAGCCGGGCCTTCTTTTCGTTTGTTTTTCATATAGAAACTTGTTTCCGTGCCAATGGCAAGTTCACGTATGAAATCTTCTTAAAATTCTTTTAAGATGGAATCCCAAGCAAGCTCCTTTTTTCTTTCTTTTTTCATATAGAAACTTGTTCAGTCTCTTTTTTCCGATTTCCTTTCTCTCTTTGTACCCTATTTTCAGTTGCAATTCGAAATATCCCTTTGAAATCTCTTTAAATCCCTGTAAATATGAAATCACTGGCGGTGTCTCTTTTTCTTTTTTTTGTATATAAGGAAAAGCTGTTTTCTCTTTGTTTTCCAACTGGCAATCCGGTTGTAACTCAACGAGAACTCCTTTTTTTATCCTAAATAATCAAAAGTTGTAATCGTAAGGCAGATCTTTTTTTTCTTGTGTTTTTCTAGCTATTCTTTTTTCTATTATTTTCTGAATTCTATTCTTTTTGACTCTTTTTCTTTTTTTCTCTATGAAAATGACTTTTTTCTATTGGACTTTCTGGAATACTAATTAGAGACTCCTCCGTTCTGAGTTTTTCTCTGTCTCTTTTTTTTCCTCTTCTCTTTTCTATCTCTGGACTCTCTGAACTCTTCTTTCTTTTCTCTCTTTCTTTGTCTCTTATCTTGTTCTTTCTCTCTCTTCTCTCTTTCTTTTTTCTCTTGTTCTTTCTTTTTTTCTTCCGTTGTCTTTCTTTTCTTTCGTTTCTTTTTTCCCTTCTCTCTTTCTGGTTTCTACTTTCTTCTCTTTCTCTGATTTTTCTTTTGTTCTTATTCCTTCTTCTCTCTCCGACTCTCTTTTGTTTTCCTTCTTCTGTCTTCTTTTTCTTCTTCTCTCCGACTCTCTTCTCTCTCTTTCGTCTTCTTTCTGTTTTCTTTGTTTTGACTGGGAACGTAGACTTGTGGGCCCTGGAATCGCAAGGGAAACAAAAGGGAGATTCCCTGTAATATGGAAAAAGGGAAATTCCGAACCTCTGTTGGGACATTGGATGGTTAGGGCACTGGTTTCGAAACCGTTGGGTTGGATTCCCTTTTCCTTTCCTCTTTCTCTTTGAAAAATGTTGTAGAAACTTTTGGCTCTAGCAGGAGTCTCCTTTTTGCTTTCTGTCTCCGCTTTCTCTTTTCTATTCGGTCGAGTACGATTTTCCCTATGCTGGAGTCCCTTTTCCAAAATGGAATTGGCGTTTCTCTTTGCCATTCGGTCGATTTTTTCCCTATACGATCGTCCCTTTTCTGGTTTTTGCCTCACCTTTCTCTCTGAAAATGTCAGGAGTCTTGGCCCATGCTGGAGTCGACTTTCTGATTTGTGGATTGGTTTTCTCTTTGGAATCTTTGTTTGTTTTTCCCCTAGGTAACCTTTCTCTTTTTCTTCTCTCTCTTCTCTTGTCTCTCTCTGATCTCTCTCTGATCTCTTCTCTTCTTTCTCTACTCTTTCGACTCTCTCTCTTTCTTTCTCTTTTCCCTTCTCTTCTTTCGACTCTCTCTTCTCTTCTTTCTCTCTTCTTTCGACTCTCTCTCTTGTTTCTCCTCTTTCTTCTCTCTTTTTTCCCTTCTCTGTCTGTCTGCTTTCTTCTCTTTCGCTTGTTCTCTTTGGTTTTTGTGTGTCTTTTCCTTGTTTTCTTGTTATGAAATTCGAAATCCATGTAGAAACTCTTTTGTTTTTTCTTTTTCTGTGGAATCCCAAGCACGCCTTCCTTTTCGTGTCTTTTTCTTCGTGGAATTGGTTTCGGTGCCAATTTCCACTCTAGGTATCCAATCTTGTGTCAATTCTTGTGAATGTGAAATCCGAAGCCGGTCCTCTTTCTCTTTTGTTTTGGATAGTGGAACTTGTTTCGGTGGGAATTTCCAATGCACGTCTGAAATCTTGTGTCAATTCTTGTGAATGTGAAATCCGAAGCAAGGTCTCTTTTCCGTGTATTTTTTGTCTATGAATTTGTTTCCACCGCCCATTCGAAATGCAGGAAAGAAATCTTCTCGAAATTCTTTTTCTGTGGAATCCCAAGCGTAGTCTGTTTTTCATTCGTTTTTTCTATGGTAGCTTTTTCCGTCTCTTTTTTCCCGATTTCCTGTCTCTCTTTCGACTCCCATTTTGTACGGATATTTTCAATCAACGAAAATCTCCTTGTTCCCATGCGGAGCCTGTTTTTCTTTGTTTTTTTGTCTATGAATTGGTTTTTCCTTGTTTTTTCTTTTGTTCCTCTCTCTCCTCTTTCTTCTCTGTCTCTTCCTCCCTCTCTCTCTATCTCTGATCTCTCTTCTTTCTTTTCCTCTTTCTTCTCTCTCTTTTTCGGACTTCTTTTTCGGACTTCTTTTTCGGACTTCTTTTTCTTTTGTTTTTTGTCTCTCTTGTCTTCTTCTCTTTATCTGGTTCTTGTTCTTCTCTCTTTCTTACTCTTTCTTCTTTCCTCTCTTTCTTCTTTTGCTTTCTCTCTTGTTCTGATTCTTCTCTCTTGTTCTTATTCTTTCTCTTTTTTTAACTCTCTCTTTCTGCTGCTTATTCTTTCTCGGACTTCTCTTTGATTTTTTCTTTCTTCTCAGGGACTTGGAATCTATTTTTTTGTCTTCTTTGTGAGTGAAATGGGACTGATGGAGAAGTTCCTTTTCTTCTCTTGTCCTTTTTCTGAGTGAGCTGGAATTTCTCTCGCCTTTTTGTTCTCCTCTGTCTCGTTCTTTTCTCCTCTTCCTTCTTTCTTGACCTTCTATCTATCTTTTTCTCTTTCTGACTCTTCTTCCTTTCTTCTTTGTCTGTCTTTTTCTTCTTTCTTGTTTTTCATTTGTTTGCTCTACTTCTTCTCTTGTTTTTTTGTGTTTGAATTGCTCTACTTGTAATCTGCAATATTGGATTAGTTTAGAAAGAAGAAAACTTTTGTAATGTATGGAAAAGTTTCGATTGCAGTCATAAATGGTCAGGTAGGGACTTTGCTATCTTCTATGGTCTTCTATGTCTATAGTAAGTTTTTGTACAACTTTTGTTTGAGTATTGATCGCAAAGTGTCAATAGCTCTCCAAGTGTCAATGCGAAGGGCAGAATTCTTCCGCAAGGTTTTTGGAAGGAAAAGTTTCTTTTGCTCAATTTCGAATTGTCGTATATATGTTTTTTTTTAATTGCATCAAAAAAGTCGGGATTTGTCTCAAATTTTCTGTATTTTTGAAATCTCTTAGCTACCTCTTGTTTGTATTGTCCGAGTTGAATACCTGTATGGACGGGTTCGAGCGGTGCTTTCATTCGTGAAGTTCTGGCTTTTTTTGTTTGTGTTCTTTAGAAGTTTTTTCTTGTTTTCTTTTTTTTTCTCTCTCCTCTTTCTCTGACACTTTGTCTCTTTCTTTGATTTTTATTTTTCTCGCTTTCTCTGACACTTTGTCTCTCTTTAATTTCCCATCTTTCTTCTTCTTTTTCTGACTCTGCTTCTTTTTTAGCTTTTTCCAAGTGGACTTCTGATTTGAATGTGCATTTTCTTTGTTTGCTCTATCTCTTGTTCTTCTGATTCTTCTTTTTCTCTCTCTTTTCCTTTCTTGTTTTTCTTGTTATTATTCTCTGATTCTTGTTCTTTCTCTACTCTCTCTTTCTCTTTTTTTCTTGTTCTGTTTTTTCTCTTTCTCTGATTTTTGTTGTTCTTTAATGCTCTCCGATCTCTTATAAGAGTGTTTTTCAGATGTCCCTGAGTTCGCATTCATGCTCCTTTCTCTTTTTTTCTTCTCTTTCTTCTTTTCTTTCTTTTTCTTTCCTTGTGTTTCTGCTCTCTCTCTTTTTCTTGTTCTTTCCTCTTTCTTTTCTCTGTCTCACTCTGGTCCCTTATTTGATAGTCCTTTTTGCTGTTTTTTTCTTTCCGTCTCCTCTTCTTCTTTTTTTCCTTTTCTGTTCTTCTTTCTTTTTCTGGCTTGCTTTTTTCCCTTTCCTGTTCTTTCTTTTCTTGCTTCTTTTTCTTTGGAACTTTTTTGTTCTGATTCTTTCTCTTCTTGTTTTGATTCATCTTTTTTCTCTTCCTCTTTTTCTTTCTCTGCATCTTCTCTTGTTTTCTGTCTGTTGATTCTGGAACCTTCTTTCTTTTTTTTCGGCCTCGTTTCGAAGCTTTTTTCTCTTTCGTTTTTCCGAACTTAGGACTGGAAGTTTCTTTCCTGCTTTACTTTGGCCCGTGAGTCTGGTTTTTTCTTTCTGCTTCTGGGTTTCGTTCTCTTTCTGCTTTTCTTTGATCATCTTGGGATTTCTATTGATCATTTTCTTTGTCTCTCTTCTATGATTCTTGTTCTTTCTCTTCTTCTTTCTTGTTTTTTCTTTCTTTCAATTTTGTTTTTTTGTAACCTTCTTTGTGCCGTTTTCGTTCCTCTGTCTCTTTCTACTCCTCTATTTCTTTTTCTTTTTTTTTGTCTTGTTCTCTTCTTCCCCTGTTTCTCTTCATGCTCTGTCTCTTTTTCTCTTCTTCTTTCTATCTTCCAGAATTTTCTGTGACTGTTTCACATTCTTTTTGTCTTCTTCTCTTGTCTTTTTCTTCTTCTTGCTCTCGTTCTCTTTTTCCTTGTTCTTTTTCTGATTCTCTCTCTTTCTCGTATTTTTGGTTTCTTTTCTTTCTCTCACATGCTTTTCTTTTCTGTCTTCTTTCTTTTCTTCTTGTTTTTTTGTTCTCTTTTTCTTCTTGCTTTCTTTTTATCCTCTAGCTCCTCTTCTGTCTGTTCTCTTTCTTTTTATCTTTTCTCTCTCCTTGTTTCTTTGTTTTTTTCCTCTCTTCCTCTTTTGCTTTCATCTCTCTTTCTTTCTTTTTCTCCTCTCTTCTTTTCTTTCTTTTTCTTCTGTCTGCTCTTTCTTCTTCTTCTTTCTGCTCTCTCTTTCTTCTGTTTCTTCTTCTGTCTGCTTTCTTCTCTTTGTTTCTTTGTTTTTGTCTGGTTGTCGTTTTGGTAGTAGAGTTGGTAGTTAATTAAAAATTAGGTATAGTAGGTGTTGGGATTCTGTAATTTTATAGCTGTTATCTTACTGTTATCTTCTAGTTCTTTCCATTATTTCTTGTATGAAATAGTTGTGACGTTTGTGATTGGTTCTTGTCTTCTTCTTTTGCCTTCTCTCTTTTTCTCCTCTCTCTTCCTCTTCTGCTGTCTTTCTCTTTCTCTTCTTCTTCTTCTTCTTTCTGCTCTCTTCCTATGTCTTTCCTTTCTTCTTTCTTTTTCTCCGGATTCTGTGCTTCTGTTTTTGTCTGCTTCTTTTCTTTTTCGATCTTTGTTATTTCTTTGTTTGTTTTTTTTCCTTTGATTTGAGTAGATGGAAATGGACGGCATGTATTGTATCGACAGGATTTCTTCTTCTGTGTTGTGCCCGGGCTTTTCTCGTGCTTGTGTGCTAGGTGTCATTTTCTTCCTTCTTTCTAGAGTCAATTCCTCCTGACTCTCTCTACTTGATTCTACTCTCTCTCACTCTCCGCAAAGGGTTTCCTCGTTCACGGGGATCTTTCTCTCGTTCTTATTGCCCCTTTTCTTTCTATTTCTATCTTTGAAACTCTTCTTCTCTCTCTTTCTTTTTCTGCTCTCTTCTTCTTTCTTCTGTCTTTCCCTTCGACCCCAGGGTCTTTTTCTTTTTCTCTGTTGTTCCTTGTTTTTATACTACCTATCTTTCTATACGTAATTAGTTAGGATCGAATAACTTCTTTGGTCTGCCTGTGCTTGCTTTTCTGATCTCTTGGAAGAGGGGCTGCTCTTTTCTTTTTAGTGTGTTCTTTTGTGGATGCTTGTATTATTGACTGAGACAATTTCCTCGATTGATTCACTTTTACGTTATTCCAAGTAAGATAGGGAGTATTCTATACGCCATTCTCGTATTCTTTCTTCTTGTTATTCTCTTTCTTTCTCTTCTTTCTTCTTCTGCTCTCTGTCTTTCTCTGTTTTTCTCCTCTCTCTCTCTCTACTCCATCTCTCTTCCTCTACTCTTTCTCTCTTCCTCTTTTGCTTCTTTTTCCTTCTCTCTTTGTCTTTGTTTTTTTCCTCTCTTTCCGCTTCTTCTCTTTTTCTCTTTCTTTCTCTTCTTTTCTGTTTCTTGTTCTTCTCTTGTTCTCTTGTTTTTATTTGATTCTTCTTGTTCTCTTTTTTGGCTCTCGTCTTTCTTTTTCTTCTGGATTCTTTATTTGTTTGAGGGGATCGCTCTCTCCATTCTTTGTTCATGAGGGGACTTCTGTCTATCTTTAAGAAGTGTCTTGTTTGTGAGTTAGCCTCGTATCGATCTGTACTAGGATTCCAAGATGGGGATCTCTTTGTAGTTTTTCTTGTCTCTGTTTGTTTTTTTCTTAGTTTAGTGGGAAGATTTAGCTTGGGTCTCCTGCACTCTATCTCTGCTGAATAGTATGGTTGTGATTCGCTTTCTTTGTTGTCTTTTTCTATACTCCATTCCAAGATTCTGTTTGGATTTGCTGTCTTGTTTGTGTACTCGAAAGGTTCTTTGTTTGTCTCCTTGATTTCGTGGATAGGTTCTTTCTCCTTTCTATACGTAATTCATTGTCTTTCTTTCGATCTCTTTCTTGTCTCTGTTTGTAGTTTCTTTTTGAACTGTATTGGCCGAATCTTCTTTGTTTTCTTTCTATCTTTGTCTACGTCATTTGCGGAGACTTTGTCTAGAGAAGGAATCCGTCCTTTTTTCTTGCTCTAGTCTATTCCAAGATTTTGCTTTGCTGTCTTGTTTGTGTACTAGAGGATTAGGAGTATTATTTGGCTAGTGAATTGGTTTACTGGTTTTTTCTTTGTCTATTTGATTTAGTTGCTTGGTCTTTGTGTCCTTGCCATCCTCTTTCTCTACTTGATTGGTTGATTCCTCTTTCCGATCTCTACTCTAGTGGATTTTGGTCTCTGAGCCTATCTTTCTTTATACGCAATGACTGGATACCTCGTATCGATCTCTCTATTCTCTCCTTCATTACTGTGTTTGCATTTGGGCAGAGATCTTTCTATACGTAATTCCATTCTGTTCTTTCTCTCCTTTCTTTTTTTTACTTTTTCTTTCTATACTTTTTCTATACGTAATGAATGGTTTCTGACTTCTATCTATCTATCTGTCCTGAATGACTGTCTTTTTCGTTGGACTGGGCTCTTTCTTTACTAGAGGGCAGATTGGGAGTCTGATTTCTCTACTCTATGATCCCGATTGCCCGTGACTTTCTGTACTAATAGCAAGATTCCCTCTCACTTTTTGTACTAATAGCAAGATTGGTAATCTGATTTCTGTAGTAATTGCTTTAAGCGTGAGTCTATCTTTGTCTACGTGATAGGTTTCCTCTTATTCTTTCTGTAGTGGATTCTCGGAGACGCATTTTGGCTAGAGAGGAAATGGGGAATCGATCTTAGGGACTAGGAATATTTTTAGTATTCTATCTAAAGTGAATGGGTTTTCTGCTCTTTTCTTTGTCTAGTTGATTTGGTGGAATTGTTGTTTGGTTTTTGATTTGTGTAATGAAAGGATTCTGATTCTGTCTTTGTGTACTTACTGGATTCTGCTTCTCTCTTTTTATACGACATGGGTTTTACTGTACTTCTTTCTATCTTTGTCTACATCATTTTGGCTAGAGAAGAAGGAATGACTCTTCTTTGTCTACTACTAGCAAGAAATCCCTCTGCTTTCTATACGACATTCGCTTAGGCGTGAGTCTGCTCTTTCTATACTTGAGTTGAATCAAGTAATTCGTGCGGATCTCATTCTATTTCTATACGCCATTTATGAATTCATTGCCGTCTCTCTTTCTCTCTTCTCTTCCCCGAGTTCCCTTTGGACAGGGATCACTAGATTTTCGAGTAGACTTTGTGAAGATTTTTCCTTCTTAAACATATTCCACGAATTCCATTTGAACGGAGATCTTTCTCTATTCCATTCCTAGATTTGGCCAAAGATTTCATTCTCTTTCTCTCCTCTATTCCATTCCTAGATTTGTACCGAGATCTCATTCTCTTTCTGTACGAATTCACTGCTTCGTTGTCGTCTCTCTTTCTATACGACATTCCTCTTCTTGTTCTCTTTTCCTTCTGCTCTTTATTTCCTCTTCTTCTGCTGATTCTTGCTTTTTGTTCTTCTTTCGTCTTCTTCTTTCTTCCGCTTCTTTCTTGTTCTTGTGGATTCTTGTTCTTTCTTCATCATCTTTCTATACGTCATATCTTCTTGTATTTTTGGATTGCTTAGGTTGTCTTTCTATACGTCATTATCTTCTTGTATTTTTGTGAAAAAATGGGTTCTTTTTCTCTCCTCTAATTCCTTTGTCTCTTTTTTGTGAAGGGACAGAAAATGGACGACAACAAAAGAAGTCCGAAAAGGACAACCAAAAGAGCTTGTTTTTGTAGGTTTGTTGGCTCTGCGAGTCAACTTTGGAATAAAAAAAAGACGACAACAAAAAAAAGAAATGTCTAGAATTTTAGACTGGACGACAACCAAAAGAGCTTGTTTTTGTAGGTTTGTTGTCTCTGTAAGCTAGTTTTGGAATAAGAAATAAACGACAACGCAATCTTCTTTTGTCTTTCTAGTTTTGCCGAAAAATGGACGACAACAAAAAGGGAAAACTTTCAATCTTGTTTTGTCTCTCGTTCTTTCATCTCCTTTTCTTTGTTGTTGTCTCCTCTCTTCTTCTTTTTTCTCTCTTTCTTTTTGTTCTCTCTTTCTTTTGTTCTCTTTCTCTCTGATTCTTCTCTGTCTTTTTTTCTTGTCTTCTTTCTGCTTCTTGTACTTGGCACGAAAATAGACGACAACGCAATGTGCTTGCTCTTGTCTTCTTTTCTCTTTCTATCTATTCTCTGCTTCTCTTTCTTATTAGCTTTTCTTTCTTATTTGCTTCTTTTCTCTTTCTATCTATTCTCTGCTTCTCTTTCTTATTTGCCTCTTTTCCTTCTTCTTTTCCTTGCCTTTTTCTTAGCAAATTTCTAATAGGTGTTTCAAAGGTGCGAAAAGGTCGTTGAAGGTAGAATCTTAAGCGGTGTCTTTTTTTTCATTTTTGGTAGTTGAGTTGGTTTCCGTGTCAATTCCAAATAGATGCTTCAAATCTTCTCTAAATCCTGTTTCTTTGTAATCACAAGCAAAGTCTGTTTTTTATTTGGCTAGTGAAATGGGTTTCAAGTTCTTTTACATTAGCTAAAAAGATATGTTTGAAATTTAAGCTAATTCTTTGAAATGTGTAATGACAAGAACGATCTCTTTTGCTTTCGTTTTGGGTGTATGACTTCGTTTCCTTCGCCGTTTTTCCTTTTGAAATCTTTTTTCTTTCTCTTTTTCCTTTCTTCTCTCTTTTGTCTCTGTCTTCTTGTTTTCTTTCTCTCTTCTTTCTTTCTTTTCTTTCTTTAATTTCTCTTGTTTTTTATTCCTTGTTCTTTACACAGTACTTTTTCTCTTGTTTTTTTCTGTTTCTTTCTCTCGTTATTTCTATTCTGTTTTCGGTGGGAGAATGAATGGAAGTCGAAGGCCTATCTTCTCTGTTTGTAGCTAGCTTTCTTTTTCCTTTCTCTCTTCTTCTTTTCTATAATCTTTCTTTACTATCTTTTTTCTGTTTCTTTCTAGGAGTTCTTGTTTTGTTTAGGAACTAAGGGCTAGAATCTCTGTGTCTAAGTCTAATTTCCTTTGCTTCTAGTCTTTTGCTGGTGATGCTTAAAAAGGTTCTCCTAATTCAAGAAATGTTTTATTTGTTTTTTCGTTGTTGTAATTTTCTCTATTGTCTTCTTTCCAAAATCTTATTTGTTGCCTTTTTTCTTTTTGAATAACTTCTTTATTTCTTTTTCCTGGGTGATATTCGTTCCAAAGGCGGGTTTTTTTATGATTCATTGATTATTCTCTTGGATCTACTTTATTTTTTCTTATGAATTTCTTATTATTTTCTGTACTTAATGGAGCCGCAAATAGATGGCTTAGCTCTAAGCTTATGGAGTTAATCTCTCTCTTACTCTCGTGTTATTTCTTTCTTTTTTCCTTCTTCATTTCTGAGTTTCTGATTTCTCTTCTTTTCTCTTTCTATCTATCTTTTTTTCCTCTTGTTGTCTCTTTTTTATTCTTTTTCTGTCTGTTTCTTTTCTTTTTCTCTTCTTTCTTCTTGTCTCTTTCTTCCTCTGCTTTTTTCTGTATTTTTTCTGTGTTCTCTTGCCCTCTTCTTCGCCGTCTTCTCTTCATTTTTATTATGGAGGGAGATCTTGTTTTTTTTATTATTATTTTTGGACTACTGGCAAAAGACAGAGGACAAAGAAGGAAGACCTTGTTTTCCACGGGGAATTTTCCTTGCTTTAAGCAGAGATGTGGATTTTGTACTTACGTCTCTTTTGTCAGAAATCTTGATCCATTTTAACATGTTTGTCCATTCAGTAGGGTTATTTTTTTGTGTTTTTTAGAGTCAAACCCATAAAATATGGATCAAATCCTTGCCTTTTTTGGAACTCCTTTGGATCTAATTTGTTGTCTACTTTTGTCACAGTTTGGAATATAGGGTTTTCTTTAGTGTATTTTTTATTCTTTCATCTGGCCTCTTTTCTGAACTTTCTTTCTTATTTCTTTATTATCTCCTTTCTGTTCTTTTATTGTCTCTTCTTTCTCTTGATTTCTTTTCTTCTTCTCTTTGTTATCTTTTTCTTTCTTTTGTTTTTCTCTTCTTCTTCTGTTTTTTCTTTTTCCTCTAATCATCCTTTGCTGCTCTCGTCTTTTCTCGAACTTCCTCGTTCTTGGTCTTCCTCTTTCGTCCCTTGTTCTCGCTAAATGGAAAAACTGGTTCAATTCTGGAGTTTCTATAACTAACTCTTATCCCACTGTCTTGTCCTATTTTTGGAATATCTTTTGTTTTATCTTTTTGTTCTTCGTCTGCTGTGAGCTTCTTTGCCGTATTCGTATTCACGGGTTCTTAAGAGTGAGGACTTCTGCTCGGGTTGCTTCTTGCCTTCTTGCTTTTTTCTTGCTTTCGCTTCGTTTGTTTTCTGCTTGTGTTCTTTTCTCGTGCTTCTCTTTCTTTGGCTGTTTTCGGTCTTCTTCTTGTTCGTCCTTTTAAGGCTTGTTTCAGAAAAAAACCCCATTAGGAACCGCACCCTATTTTCCTTTTGTTTTTTTGTGATTACTTTTGGTGAAATATCATGTTCATTTTGAAAGGTCGTTTTCAGAGTCAAATCCCTACTTTAAGGCCTAAAAAACATGCATTTTTTTTGGTACTACTTTTAAGTCCTTTTGGTGTCTATTTGTTACCTTTTTTGGAGAAATCTTGTTTTTTTGATTACTTTTTTCTTTTGATTCTTTCTCTTCATTTATCCTCTTTGTTCTCTCCTCTCTTTTTTTGTGTATTCTGTTTGTTCATCTTTTCATGGATTAAAAAACTTTTAGGAGCGGATTCTCCCGGTGTTTTTGTGTCGATTTATTTTGTCTTTGTCTGAAGGAGAGTGTCGATTTGATAAGCCTCTTTTTGTGTTTTTTAGAGGGATATCCTTCTTTTTCGCATAAAATAATTGCACATTTAGGAACTATTTTTTAGCTTGTTAGGTGTCTACTTTTTCTGTCTTCTTTTCCTTCTCTGCATTTCTTCTCTGTCTGTTCCTTGTTTTCTTCTTCTTCTTGTTCTTTCTTTGTTCTTTTGCAGTTCTTATCTTCTCCTCTTTTGCTGTTCTCATTTTTTTCTCTTTCTTTTTTGTCATCTTTCGCTGTTCTGGCTTTTCCTTCTTTGCAAAACTAGACTTGGGAACCTAGAGTTCCCCTCTTCCACTCTCCTGTTTTCGTTTTTTGGTTGTCAATAAAAGACTTCGAATTGATCGGATTGTGCAGAAATGTTTGCGGAGTTCTTGCGAAGGCCCGGGCTCCCTTGTTCGCGCTTTCTTTTTCTTCTTTCTCTGCCTCTTTACTTTCGTCACTAGACTCGGGACTCTCATTTAGTGGTGAATTTACTGCATCTAGCTATTCTTCTCTTTTCTTTGGATTGTTGTCCATAAACGGAGAATCTTGGACTCCGGAGTTTGACTCCTTTTGTTTTCTATCTCTTTGGTCTCAAGTTTCAATGTCTTTTTCTTTACCTTCTCTTTCTTTTGTTCTCTCTCTTTATGATTCTTGTTTTCTTTTCTCTGCTCTTTGTCTTGTTCTCTCTTTTTCTTTTCTTTTTCTTTCCTCTCTCTCCTTCTCTTTCTTTCTCTCTTTTTGTCTTTCTTTTTCTCTTCTCCTGAGCTCCTCTCTTTTTTCTCTTCTCTCTTTCCTCTTTTCTCTTCACTTTCTGTGCCGATTTCACACGAACGAAAAGGCCTCTAAAATCTTTTTTATGTCAAATCATAAGCAAGTTTTTTTCTCTGACATTTTTCACGTAAAAAAGTGTCATCTTTTTTCTAGTGAAAAAAAGCACTTTACTTCCTATCAACGATGAATCACAAGCGGAGTCATTTTTCTTGTATTTTTATACGTCAATTTTGCATTTCTTTGTTTTTCCTCTTTGAATTGTGTCTTTGTTTCCTTGGTTTCTTTCTCTTTCTTTGTCTTCTCCCTCTCTTCTTTCCTTTCTTTTTCTCTCTTTCTTTTCTCTTGTTCTTCTTTGTTCTGTCTCTCTTTTCTCTCTTCTTTCT